>CAMZMU010000059.1:2550182-2734632 GCA_947311845.1 Poa pratensis | reverse complement strand
AGTTTTTAAAAGAAAAATGGAGTGGAGAATGTTTCCTACACTATACCAACGGATCGGTATGAGGTGGTGGATGGAAGTGGACCATGACGGGCTATGGGGGTCGGGGGAGAAAGGAGGAGTTTTGGAAAAACAGATGAAAACGGTGACTTCTTTAAAAATAGTTATAAAACTCTTCTTACCTTTTTCAATAAAGATATAGAGATGTTTTAAATAAGAAAAGTTGTCAACTAAAATAAAACTGGTGCATACTCATGTTGGGGTAGTTTGCGAGTACATTCAAATGTACTCATATTGGTTTCGTCCCTGGCTATTGTCCTAGCCAGACTACGAGGAGGAACACTACGCAGAGCAGGAATATGGCGACTTCTACGCCAACTAAGGATCTCCACAAGTCAGCTGCCTGTCGGGTTGTCATCGTTAGAATATGATGTCGATTACGCCGTAGCTTCCGCTGATATATTTGGTTTGGCCCATGAAGGCACCTATGTAAGAACTTGGTCTAAATGACCATTTATGTAAGACTTTTATTCGGTACTGTAATGGATGTAAACTTTGGTATCCAATTCGGATTATGTGCAACGACAGACTGATCACGGGATCGTTGTGTTAAGCATAATCGGGTATTTCGGACAGCTAGTCCGGGGTCCCCACAGACTTGGTATCAGAGCCATCCTGACTTTAGGAAACCTTAGTTAGCATGGTCGTTTGTCAAATGTTACAAAAGATGAATTTCTAAAAAGAAAGGAATGAAGTATTTTCAAAAATTGCTTATCTCCAATCCTCTTACTTATGCAAAATTTTACTCTCATTAAATATTGCATTTTCCTTAGTATCCCTAAAATTTTGTACACCTCTCATTAAGTTTAAAATTTGACTCACTTGTTGCCCTACTATATTAAAATTTTGATATACTTGTCACCTAACTAACTTAAAATTTTGCTTAAAAACTGTAGATGGCACTCCATTGGACCGAGTTCGTTCAGCTGGAGAAGGACAGCAAGCTGACGTTTGAGAGGGACTTGTTCGAGTTGACCAAGCTGTTAGGTCGCCCCGCTCCAGAGTTTGAGGGAGCTCAGATTGATGTTCACGGTGTTGGAAGGCTGAGCTGGCTCATCAGTCGTCAGTTCGCAGGAACATCAAGTCTCCCAATTCCAGGACGCTCATCTTCACCACCAAGGAGGCCACCTGGGTTGACGGTCTCTGTACTGCTACACAGAGGATGCTATCCCGACTTTGTGAGGAGCACAAGGCGGAGTTAGTAGACTCCCGTTCCGGTTCTACGGGAGGCGCAACTGTGATGGACACCCTACTCCTTCACCTTACCACCCGATGTTTGGGAGCTACATCATGGACATGGAGATCTTACTTCAGTGCACTCAGGATGATCTGTTGCGCACTAGGATTCAGCTCCACTTCGACCGCGAGTCGCTCGTTGAGCTTCGCGAGAACGAGATGAAGCTGATGGTGGAGAAGGTTGCTCTTCTCAGGAAGAGGGCCCAGCTGAGGAAGACTATCGTGAAGCTCCGCACGAAGGTGGCAGAGCAGGATGGACTGATTGAGGATCTAGAGCACCATACTGACGAGATGGAGGAGGAGGGCGAGGATCTCCGCAAGGAGAACGACGCTTTCCTCAGTGACGATGATGACTTCGTGGAGGAGATGGACTGTGAGGAGGAGGATGATGAGGAGGAGTTAGTGACGAGGAGGAGGAGCCACTCGAGCCAGTTCTCGAGGACGAGGAGGAGGATCCCGAGGAGCCAGCCTACCAGTCAGATGCTGACGTGTTAGAGCTGGAGGTTCCACCTCAGTAGGCGAGTGACTTGATCACTACCGCAGGATTAGGTTGACCCCTATAGCTAGTCGAGTAGTAGTAGTGGTTCTTTTGGAAACCAGATGTTATGTATCCTAGATGTAAGGTGATGCTGTAAGCTTGAGGTTGTAAGCTTGATGTTGATGTGAACTCCTTGATGTGTTGTTTGTGAAATATAAGTATGTTTGTCTTGTTTAAAATTGTGTGAACTATTTTCATATAACTCTTAGGATTAATCAACCGCTTGAGAGATCATCTTTTCCCTTAGTCGAACTTTTCTTGCCTTGTCTCTTATACCGGTGTGCTTCAGGATGCCACCCCGTCGCAGCAATGCGGAAGGATCAGGATCAGCACCACCACCACCGGACCCCCCCCACCCAACTTCTCGCACTTATCATGGAGGAGCGTGAAAATGCCCGGCAAGAGCGCCAAGCTCATCTCGCTGCCTTACAACAACTCGCAGCCGCTTACAAAACAACAACAACAAACAACAACAACAACAACAATGGTGGTAACGGCAATGGCGATGGAAACCAGCGATCTACCTTGGGTGATTTTCAGAAGACCAACCCACCCACCTACTCCAAGGGACTTCACCCACTAGAAGCCGATGATTGGCTTCGCACCATCGGCAATAATCTTGAAGTTGCTGCTGTGGGAGAAAATGAGAAGTGCTGTATGCAACCCACTATCTCGCTGGACCTGCAAGAGCTTGGTGGGAAACTACCAAGGCTCTCCAGCAAGCTGGTCATGTCATCGACTGGGCTGAGTTCCAGGAGAAGTTCCGCAAGAAGCATATTCCCAGTGGCTCATTGAAGGAAGAAGGATGAGTTCCGTAAGCTAAGGCAGGGAAGTAGAGATGTGGTCGGTTATCTTGAGGAGTTTACCGACTTATCTCGGTATGCTCCTGATGACACCGACAAGGAAGAGAAGAAGATGGAGCGTTTCATGAGTGGACTCCATGATGAACTTCAGTGTGCTTTGGTTATCCATGACTTCCGTGATCTGGAGTCACTTGTGGACAAGGCTATCCAGCTGGAGACCAAGCGCAAGTCTATGTATGAAGGTCGCAAGAGGAGGATGAATGCTCAGGAAGGTTCGAGCAGCCAGAAACCTCGTATCTTTCAGCAGAACACCAGGCCTGCCTATCGTCCACCCCAAGCTCCACGCCCAAATTACCCTAACCGCCCAAACAACTTCAACCGCCCCAATGACAATAACCGTCCCGGAGGAAACTTCAACAACTTCACCCGCAATCCCAATGTGATCTGCTTTGAATGCGGCAACAAGGGTCACTACTCCAAAGAATGTCCCAATCCCAAGAGGAATGTCCAGCGCCCCAATGCGCCGGCACAGAACAATGGTCAAGGCCGCAATGGAAATGGAAATGGCAAGAATGCCGCACCTCGCGGAAATGCTGCTGTTGCCAAGGGTCGTCTGCACCACATCAATGCTGAAGAAGCTCAGGATGCTCCGGATGTTGTGCTGGGTACGTTCCTTGTCAACTCAGTACCTGCAACTGTTCTGTTTGATTCTGGTGCTACCCATTCATTTGTTACCCAAGAATTTGTTGCTAAGGGAGGTTTAGTTAAGAGCCTCTTACCCAAACCCATGGTCATCCAAATCCCAGAATCCACCGTAGAGACCAAGATGTTTTGCTCCGATGTACCCCTTGAGATCAAAGGAGAAAAGTTTCCAGTAACTTAATTGTTCTGGGAACCCAAGGCATCGATGTTATACTCGGTATGAATTGGTTAGCCAAGTACCATGGTCGAATTGACTGTGCCAGAAGAGCTGTATCCATCACCACCGACAAAGAAGTAGAAGTGGAGTATGTGTCTGAAACTAGTCAACCTCACCCAGGCTGCCATGAGAGCATAGCTCGACCCGCCCTAGATGAGATCCGTGTTGTTCATCTGTTCAAGGATGTTTTCCCAGAAGAATTGCCTGGTATGCCGCCAGATAGGGATATTGAGTTCATAATCGAGCTTATCCCAGGAACATCCCATATCCCAAAAGCCTTATCGGATGAATCCGGAAGAACTGGTTGAGTTGAAGAAGCAGTTGGCTGATATGCTAAGCAAAGGTCTTGTCCGCCCAAGCGCTTCACCATGGGGATCACCCATTATATTCGTGGACAAGAGAGACGGTACCACACGCCTGTGTGTGGATTATCGCAAGCTGAATGACGTGACCATTAAAAATAAGTACCCTCTTCCCAAGATCGAGGATCTGTTCGATCAAATGAACGGAGCCCGAGTCTTTTCAAAGATCGATCTTCGGACAGGATACCATCAGTTGAAGATCAGAGAGACAGATATTCCCAAGACCGCCTTCACCACTCGTTACGGGTTGTTTGAATACACCGTGATGTCTTTTGGTCTGACCAATGCCCCAGCCTATTTCATGAATCTCATGAACAAGATTTTCATGGAGTACCTCGACAAGTTCGTGGTAGTTTTCCTTGATGACATCCTTATTTATTCCAAGACCGAAGAAGAGCATGCTGAACACCTGCGTCTAGTTTTGGAGACTCTCCGAGAGCACCAGCTTATGCCAAGCTTAGCAAGTGTGAGTTTTGGCTCAGTGAAGTGGCATTTCTGGACATGTTGTGTCTGCCGGAGGAATTTCTGTTGACCCTGAGAAGATACAAGCCATTCTTGACTGGTTATCCCCAACCAATGTTTTGAAATCCGAAGCTTTCTCGGACTTGCCGGTTATTACCGCAAGTTCGTTGAAGGATTTTCCAGTATAGCCAAACCTCTACCCAACTGTTGAAGAAGGACAAGAAATTTGAATGGACTCAGAAGTGTGAGGATAGTTTCCAAGAACTGAAGAAGAGACTAACCTCAGCCCCAATCCTGATCATGCCAGACGTCACCCAGAGTTTCGACGTGTATTGCGATGCATCACGCCTCGGACTTGGTTGCGTTCTGATGCAAGAAGGCAAAGTTGTGTCGTACCTGTCCCGGCAGTTGCGACCGCATGAAGAGAATTACCCAACCCATGACTTGGAGTTAGCTGCTGTAGTCTTTGCTCTTAAGAAGTGGCGTCCCTATCTTGCGGGACATCGCTGCGAGGTCTATACAGATCACAAAAGCTTGAAGTATATTTTCACTCAGAAAGATCTGAACCTGCGACAGAGGAGATGGATGGAATTAATCAAGGATTATGATATTGAATCCATTATCACCCCGGAAAGGCTAATGTAGTTGCCGATGCCCTTAGTCGCAAACCTTGCACCCTGAATGCCCTGATCCAAGCCGAACAGCCAGCCTTGTTCAAAGACTTCCAAGATTTTGGACTAGAGCTTGTTAGCCATGGTTATCTCGCCAATCTAGAGCTAACCCCAACCCTGATGGTTCAAATCAAAGAAGCCCAGAAAGGTCATGAAAGCATGAGGGAATTAGGAAGAAGATTTCCCTCGGCAAAGCACCCGGTTTTACCGAAGATGCTGAAGGAGTGCTGAAATTCAATGACCGTATCTGTGTGCCCAATGTCACGGAACTTAAGGAGTTAATCCTGAAGGAGGCCCATGAGACCCCTTATTCAATCCACCCCGGCGGAACCAAAATGTACCAAGACCTTCGAGAAAGATTTTGGTGGCATGGAATGAACGAGAGATTGGTTCATTCGTAGCCAAGTGTGATATCTGTCAGCGAGTCAAGGCTGAACATCAGCGACCCGCTGGATTGCTTCAACCTTTGAAAATTCCCGAGTGGAAGTGGGATGAGATTGGAATGGATTTTATTACCGGACTTCCAAGATCCAACCGAGGCCATGATTCAATCTGGGTCATCGTTGATCGACTGACCAAGGTTGCCCACTTTGTTCCTGTCAAGACCACTCATACCGGAGCTCAGTTAGCAGACCTGTATATTTCCAGAATAGTGATCCTGCATGGTGTGCCTAAGAAGATTGTATCTGATAGAGGCACGCAATTCACCTCAAGATTCTGGAAATCCCTTCATGAAGCCCTCGGAACCAAGTTAGCCTTTAGCACAGCTTATCATCCCCAGACCGATGGCCAACTGAGCGAGTGAACCAGATATTGGAGGACATGCTTCGCGCATGTGTTCTATCCTATGGTTCCAAGTGGGAAGATTGTCTTCCGTTTGCAGAGTTCTCGTACAACAACAGTTATCAGTCTAGTCTGCAAATGGCCCCTTTTGAAGCCCTTTACGGCAAGAAGTGTCGTACACCCCTGAATTGGTCCGATACCGGAGAGAGCAAATTGTTCGGACCAGATACCCTCCGAGAAGCTGAAGAGCAAGTTCAGCTTATTCGTGAACGCCTCAAAACTGCCCAATCCCGTCAGAAGAGTTACGCTGACACCAAGCGCCGTGATCTCACTTTCAGTGTCGGAGATTATGTGTATCTCCGAGTGACACCCCTCAAGGGAATGCAGCGTTTCCATGTCAAAGGAAAGTTAGCACCAAGGTATATTGGACCCTTCAAGGTCATTGCTCGTCGAGGAGAAGTATCCTATCAGCTGGAGTTACCCCAGGAGTTAGGAGATTATCATGATGTCTTCCACATTTCCTTGCTCCGGAAGTGTCTTGAAGTTCCTGACCAGCCTGATGTTTTCAAAAACATCGACCACCTCTCCATCGACCTGAACCAAGACCTGACTTATCGTGAGAGACCCCTCAAAATTCTCGAAGAAGATGTTCGTGTTACCCGAAGACGTGCGATCAAGTTTTACAAAGTCCAGTGGACTAACCACTCTGAAGAAGAAGCAACTTGGGAACGCGAAGATTATCTTAGAAGCGAATTCCCAGACCTCCTTAAAACCGAAGCCTAGCAAATCTCGGGACGAGATTTATTTTAAGGGGGGAAGGATTGTAACATCCCAAAATTATTATCAGGTTTATATTCCAAAAATGAGAGCCAACAAAAACTTTTGTTGTTTATTGTGTGATAATTGCTTTTGTTACTTGAGTTGTTGTTCTTGCTGTTTGTGTGAGTGTTTGCACTAGTAAACACTAGTAAGAAAGAAAGAAAACAAATATAAAATCAAAGCAAGAAAAATAAAAGTGACAAGTTGTCACATGAAAATCTCCAAGTGACAAACTCAATTATTTTCAAACCAAAGTCAGTGGAGTTGTAATGTAAACACTCCCCATTTTGTTCCTACCACTTTCCCCTCTCAAATATTATTTTTGAACTAGTTTTGAAATTCTAAAATAAAAACAATTGAAATAAATTCAAATAACATAAACAAAGTACTATAAAAGAAAATGTTTCAAAACATTTTATTATTTTATGCCAATTTTTGTGGAGCTTCTGTACATTATGGGAAGGCCCCACAAATTTTTGCAAATTTTTCTAAAAGGTTTAAATGCACTAATTAAATCCTAGAAAACCTTCTGGTTTTAACAGAAGGACTAAAACAGAAATAAAAAAAGGAGCAGAGAGGAGGCAGGGGGTTTTCTGCGAAAATGTCATCCCCTACCTCTCTCCCTCGCCCCGACGTGCCGCCGTGTCGCCGTGCTGCGCCTCACCGTTTCCGAGCCGCCCAGGCCCCCCCTGCGCGCGCGCCCGGTGCCTCTGCTGCCTCTGCGTGCAGGAGAGAGCGCTCGAGCCCCTCCCCGCGCCATTACGCCGCCCTCTGCCCCGATGCATCGCCGTGGCATCCGCGGCGTCGCCGGCCAAATTGGCCCAGCCCTCTGCACCTCGACACGCCCAGCTCCTCTAGACGCTTCTAGAACGTGTCCGGACCCCGTTAAGCACCAAGCCGCCACGAGCCTCTGCACCCTCGCCGCGTAGCCGAGGAATTGGTCACCGTAGACGCGCCATGGCCGCCGCCGTGGACCTCGACCACCATGGACCGCCCCGAGCCCTATAAAGCCACCCAAGACCTCACTGGAACACCACACCTCTCCCTCGAGCTTTCCCTCGCCTCAATTTCGTCTGTGCACCGCCGGAGGGCAGTGCACTGCCGCACCCGACGCCGCCGTTGAGGTCGAGCACCACCACAACGCCACACCCTCCCATTCTTCCCTCTGACCCCTCTACGCTGTTGCCCAAGCTCACCGCACTCACCCAGGCTTCTTTTCCCTCTTTTTAGTGCACGGACGCGACCCCGAAGCTCCGCCGAAGTTGCTGCCCGACGCCGACGAAGAGCGCGACATCGCCGCCGTCGACAGAGACTTCCCCAGCAACTGCCGCTCGCACCATCGTCTTCCCCGAGCCGCCGCCGTCGATTCGCGTCATCGCCGCTTCCTCCCGAGCCCCTAGGTGAGAGATCCGTCCACCTCGCCGTCGCCGGCGCGGCAGCGCCGCTCGTTTTAGGTCGTCGCCGATGGCGACCTCCGTGAGCCGTTGGATCGAAGATCTACGGCCACGTACCGCTTTGTATTAAGTTAGACTGCCATGTGGGTCCCGCTGTCATAATTTTAATCTTTTCCCTCGCGCGCGTACCGTTTCGCTGAGTCACTGACGGGTAGGACCCACCCGTCAGGGATTTCAACATTATCCACAACAGTGGATTTTTCTAATTCAAATTCTCTGAAATCCTCAGTACTGATGTCAACTTTGAAATTAAATATCTCGAGATTTAGGAATCCAAATAAATCAAACTCAACTGTTCTGGAAATCTTATGAAATTGTTTAACCAACACAATTGGTCTCATGTCATTTAATTAAATGAGTAAAAAGTATTATTGAAAATGCTACAGAAGGTTTAAATTCTAAACTTGTTTGTTTCTGATGCTCTGTTAGTCCAAATAATTCCAAACCAATTTTGCTAGCTTAGTACTGCCTTGTGTTAGCTCCCCTAATTTTGGTAGAATTAATTAAGTAGTATAAATTTGGAATTTAAGATAAACCCTTCTGGACTAAAACAGACCATTATGTTTATTGGTTGATCCAAATGAGTTAGGACCAATTTTGTTAGCTCACATATATCCATGTTTAGTTACCCCTAAAAGGGTTTAATTTTTGGAACAACTATAATTTAATTGGTAGCTAAAACTTGATTATTAAGCTACTGGATTCAATCCAATGTGTAGGGAGTTTGGTAACTCCAAATGATCCAATTCAAATTGGGTTGTATTCTACACATCAGTGGCTTTCCATAGAATTTTAGTTTGTATTTTTGTGACCAACAGAACTCAAGTTGTGGAATTAAACATGAATAACTAGTTCTGCCATAATTTAGAAGTAATAAAAAAATGTTTAATTCAATTTTGTTTGAAAATCAAATTGTGTGGTTTGATGTGTGCAGTAGCTAATTGTGATGTTGATGATGGTTATGTTGAGGTGATTGCTTGTATAGCTTAGTGATTGTTTGCATTGTTTGTTTGTTAATTAGACGAGAACGTTGTCGGATATATCGAGGAAGGAGAGTTTGCTGAATTTGAAGAACAAGAGCAAGATCACTTTGCCAAGCAAGGCAAGCTATTCTCTGAGCTTGCACTACCAACATATGCATCTACTTTCATAACATGTTTACTCTCAAAGCAGGATTTACAAAACCCCTTTCAAAAATATATGGATATTATTTTGCCACCCTATGTAGTAGTTATATAAAACTTTAGGATGGGAAAACAATGTTGTTTATTCAAAACTCCTTTGAAATTTCTTATGAGTTTATGAAATACGAGATGTCGGTGTTGGAGTGGAAAGGTGGAAAAATGGTGATGTTTATGAAAAATGCACAGTGTCCTAGTACTATGGAAACCAATCCTACCCTGTGCGACCACATTTACCACATATGGGAAAAGGCGTAGTCATGTAGTTTGCTCTTATTAGTATGGGATACCTCATCAACGGAGATGACTCCGTTATGCATGAGGGGATGGTCCGAGGACCTACCCCCTGACCCGGGTCCTCACACAAGTTGGTGGGGAGGATAGAAGGTTCCACCATAAACCGCCGGACAAAACTATGAGTCCTCACACTTAGGGTTTCTGACGGGAAACCGGACTGGGTGTCGATGGAAAGTGTCATATGGGAAGGATCCTATACTAGCATGAGCAAATAAGAGGCTATGGCCGGCGGCTTACTTCGCATACACCTGGTATGGCGAGACGTGGCAGACACGATGAGTTGCCGGATGGATGTGGGTTAAAAGCGTGCTACCTCTGCAGAGTGTTTAAAACTATTCGAATAGCCGAGTCCTCGGATATGGACAATTGGGAGACTGTCCTAAGACCTTGTGCAAGTTTTAAAAAGGCTTTGAGTTTTTAAAGAAAATGGAGTGGAGAATGTTTCCTACACCTATACCAACGGATCGGTATGAGGTGGTGGGATGAAAGTGGACCATGACGGGCTATGGTCGGGAGAAAGGAGGAGTTTTGGAAAAACAGATGAAAACGGTGACTTCTTTAAAATAGTTATAAAACTCTTCTTACCTTTTTCAATAAAGATATAGAGATGTTTTAAATAAGAAAAGTTGTCAACTAAAATAAAACTGGTGCATACTCATGTTGGGGTAGTTTGCGAGTACATTCAAATGTACTCATATTGGTTTCGTCCCTGGCTATTGTCCTAGCCAGACTACGAGGAGGAACACTACGCAGAGCAGGAATATGGCGACTTCTACGCCAACTAAGGATCTCCACAAGTCAGCTGCCTATCGGGTTGTCATCATTAGAATATGATGTCGATTACGCCGTAGCTTCCGCTGATATATTTGGTTTGGCCCATGAAGGCACCTATGTAAGAACTTGGTCTAAATGACCATTTATGTAAGACTTTTATTCGGTACTGTAATGGATGTAAACTTTGGTATCCAATTCGGATTATGTGCAACGACAGACTGATCACGGGATCGTTGTGTTAAGCATAATCGGGTATTTCGGACAGCTAGTCCGGGGTCCCCACATGTTTATCATGCTTGTCTCGTGGAAGAGGTTTCGTTAGCGGATCTGCAACATTCAGATCCGTATGTATTTTGCAAATCTTTACATCGCCTTCCTTGACATACTGTTTATCACATGGAAGCGTCGGAGAATGGTGTTTGGAAGTTGAGTGAGACCTTGGTTCCTTCATGTTGGCAATGACACCTGTGTTGTCGCAGTAGAGGTTCACAGGGTCTTGCGCGCTTGGGAACACTCCTAACTCGATGACGAACTTCCTCAGCCAAACAGCTTCATTTGCAGCATCCGCAGCAGCAATATACTCCGATTCCATTTTAGATTGGGCTACTATGGGTTGCTTCCCACTTCTCCAGCTCACAGCGCCTCCGTTCACCGTAAACACATAGCCTGTCTGGGATTTCGCGTCATCTGGATTTGTGCGGAAACTTGCATCAACGTAACCTGTTACGCCAGTTCCTCTTCACATCCTCCATGGACAAGAAACATTTCCTTAGTTCGCTTAAGATATTTCAGAATGCTCTTAACAGCTATCCAATGATCCTTACCAGGATTACTTTGGAATCGACTCGTCAAACTAAGAGCCAATGCTACATCGGGTCGAGTACTTAACATGGTATACATGATCGACCCTATGGCTAAAGCACAAGTGTTTTTGGCCGCTTCGGCCTTATCATGAGCTGTTACTGGACATTTGAAAGGACAAGGATGTCGCCTAGAGGGGGGGTGTGAATAGGCGATTAAAACTTTTTCGGTTTAGGCTTGATAATTGCGGAATAAAACTAGGTGTTTAAATCAACAAGCTAACAACCTAAATATACTAGGCTCACCTATGTGCACCAACAACTTATGCTAAGCAAAACAATTAACAAGGTGATAGCAATAGAATAATTAAAGCACGAAGGCTATCACAATGTAAACTGCATAAGTAAAGAGCTCAGGTATAGAAATAACCGAGGCACGCGGAGACGAGGATGTATTCCCGAGTTCCTCCTTTTCAGGGGAGTACGTCTCGTTGGAGAGGTGTGAGACCACCACAACAGGTTGGTCTCAACGCAACAACAGGCTCACCTTCTTCTCCGATGAACCGCACCACAAAAGATTGGTTCACCTTCAACTATCATAATTCTTCAAGGCGGAATCCGGAGCCTTTACAACAACGATCTGGGGCACATGCCCACAACTGAATTGGGGGCTCCCGAACAGCTACAAGTGACCACAAGAGGTCTCAACCACCACAATGGCGTCTAGGGTCGAAAGACCCAAGAGTATCAAGCTCACAAACTTTCAACTTCCACGAATCCTCGTGGAGAGCACAAACCGATGCACAATGCAATGGCAAAAGCACAAGTGCTCCAATCCTTCACTCTCAAATCCCACCAAAAGCAACTAATGCTTATGGGGGGGGGGAGAAGAGAGGACGAACAAAGAAGAACTTAACAAATGGAACTCCCAGATCAAGATCTACTAGGTTCCCCTCACTTAGAGTTGGGATGGAATGGTGGAATTGTAGATCTAGATCTCCTCTCACTTTTCCCTCAAAGATATGCAAGAATCATGGGAGGGATTGGGAGGAAGGCAAGCTTTTCCAAGGTCAACAATGGAGGGGAGAGAGGGGGAAAACGTGCTCAGAAAGTCCCCCAAACCGTTTGGGAAGAAGACCTATAAATAGGTGGGGCTAAAAATTGCCCAACGGGCAGTTTTCGTGAGGTCTGGCCTTGGAGCCCGGCCAGGCCGGCCTAAAAGGCTGGAGGCCGGCTGACCACCAGGGAGGCCCGGCCTAGGCCAGCTGACCACCAGAGAGGCCCGGCCTTGGGCCTGGCCTTGGGGCCGGCCTAGGCTGGCTGACCACTAGAGAGCCCCGGCCTTGGGCCCGTCTAGGCCGGCCTAAAAACTTCAGAAACACCGAACACGAAGACGAACATATCTTGATCATTCGGACTCCGTTTTCGATGATCTTGGCCTTGTTGGAATCGCAACAAAGAGCTTTACAATATCATGCAGAGAAACATCATAGTCCAACAAGGGAGGATAAAACCAAATGTAGAAAGGTAAACCTTCTCTAAAAAGAAAACAACCGGTAAATCCTCCAACATCAAAAACTCAACAAGATATTCAAATGAAATCCGTTTTTGATGAACTAGAGCTTTGTATGGAGATGAACACAAGCTCTAAGTTCACACATAGATAAAAGCCAAATAAGAACCAAGAAAGATGCTATGCCAATAATGGAAAGGTGTGAGCTCTTTACAAAGGTGCGATCAAGTTACTCATATGAGAGCCCCTCTTGATAGTACGCCGTCTATCCTATAACCCAGTCTCCCACTAACACCATGAGACCAGTAAAATAGAAAACCTATCAAGATCATACCTTTGCCTTGCGCATTCCACTTGAGCTAGATGAAGACGATCTTGACTCCCTCAAGTTGGACCACCTTTCTTGATTGTGCTTGCTAGCGCATGCTTGATGAAGACTTCTTCAGATACTCCCCCATACTCCGTTATGGGAAAGCCTTGCTAAGCTCCGTCTTCATGTATCCACTTGCACTTCATCTTATTCTATTGATGTATATGATGGCTTGCAGATAAACATGACTGTTCACCCAATCTTCTTTCCAAGCCATGCTTGCAATAAGCTCAACTCTAGATGACCATTCTTCATATAAACCCCTTGGATAGAACCTTGGTCGTCATATACTCTTCTAGAGTCCAACACATGAACCCCAATCTTTTCCATGGACAAGATCTATAAAGATATCTCAATGCAAACATTAGTGCATAGAGATTGTCATGAATTACCAAAACCACACATGAGGGCACATGCACTTTCAATCTCCCCCATTTTGGTAATTGATGACAATCTCTTTTGAGAGGGTGTATAATATGGAAATTAACGAGGTAGAACCAATTGTACTAACATCAAATACTACAAAAGTATGTGATGTTAGTCCAACAACATATATAAAGCAAACTCCCCCACAATCTATGCACGTGTGTATGAACATGAATTCATTACATATTGTCAACCATTACTGGTGGTGAAGTTTCCACCATATACAAAACCAAGCAACGAATTGCAAAGGCAAGAAAGGCAAATACTTAAGAACAAATCAAAGTACAACGTCAAATGCCATAAACCCTCCAAAACTTCTCCCCATTGGCAACAATTGCCGAAATGGGAAAAGCTTTAGAAGGCCAACATAGTGAGAATTCCTCCATGAGTTTAACTTTTCTCATAAAATGAGTAAAATCAAATGGACATTTCCATTGATCTATAAAAGGAGAAAATCAAACTATATTGAGGATCCAAAGATTGCACCAAAATAGCAAAAGGAAAGATACCTCAAAAGAGGCAAGCTATCAAAGGATCCAAAAAAACAATTAGACACAAGAAGATATTATGATAAGATCAACCAAGTGTTCGAAAAATCAGGAGAGAGCTCCCCAAGGTACGTGCACAAAGTAGGATTTGCGTTTCATTATGGAGTGCACAATGTGGAATCCTCACTCCCTCCTAGATAATTTTAGACACAAACAAGTGCAAGAGAGTATTTTTAGAATACCAATTAAAGATGTAACTACTTTCATGTGTATAATTTTCTAAGTAGACATCAATCATGAAGATATACGTCCACAAAGAAACATGCACACACAAAATAGATACTACGGTGAAGAACATGATATCCAAGTGGAAGTCATATATATACCAATAAGATCATTGCTTAAAAGCATAGCACAAAGCTCAATTTTATCTTAAAAGGATATAGATGAACTTCCAACACAATCTCATCATAGCATCAAAAATATCCACAAGGGAAAAAAGATAGTTGGGATGCTCCGAGAAAGATAACAAGTATCACAAAGGGCAAATGATTTTGCAAATTCATCAATATTACATATGCGAGACATTGAGTAGAATTGCTAGACTAACATATTTGGGATCAGTGAATCATGAAAATGATTCTATATATTCCCCTTGATATGTAATCATCCCGGCTTGCTCACATTTGCAATAAAGATATTTAATAAGCACTTTGCAAGAACCACATCAATTGCAACTAAAGAGATTCAAGCCAAGATACAACCTATACAAGGTTGAAAGCTAGAAATGTAGGCATGAGGTAGATACTTGTTACTGAGATAGCATTGGTGATGTATAAGATACGGGTTCACGATCATACAAGCTTGGCTCCAATAAGCACATGGTGACAACACCTTCCTTGTAAATGAGACAAGCTTCCAATGCATCTCCAATGTACCTAAACAAATTCAAGTACAAAATCGTACCCAAACTCATTGGGTCCAAAGTTGTTAGAGCAACTACAATACATAGGACAAACTCCACATAAATATGTCCATATTGATATGAAATTGAATTTCATGCACATCTTAGCCATTTAGGATTTGATGGAGTTTATCCTATATATTGGATCAACGAAAGTAAGCATGCCATAAGATATACATATAGTAAATATGCATGCATAAGACTTCCAAGAACCAAATGAGATACAAATTGGACAAAACACCAATTAAATCAAGAAAGCACACACAAGTGTGAGAGGAAAGAGAGTTGTCCAAATTATATCAAAAGCCCAAATCAACACAAGATTGAAGATACCACTTGATGAAAATACCATCAAGGGATAAATCCAACCCCTACACTTTCATGATGGCACAAAGTACCAAGACAAAAAAGTGTTTGTCTCCCAAAGAGACACGTCATCGGACCAAATACCAATTGAAGACAACTAATGTTCAAAAGCATATAGGATCCCCCAAGATTGTGCATTATTTATGATCTTGCATTTGAATACAAAATGCACACAAATGGGATTATCACTCTCCATACTATTATTCAAACACTAGTCATGTTCAAGAAATCAATAAGATATTATGCCAATTTAAAGAATGATGTTCTATTCAATGTAGGATAGCTTCCCCAAGAATAGTGCATTATCTAGAAGTATGACTTTGAATGTAAATGCACTAGAATAGGATCATTGCTTTTCCTAAAACAAGAAAACACAAAACAAATTTTGAGTAGAGCAAAAAGATTCAAAAGATACAAGGAAGATAAGAGGAGTTAGATCAAACCAAATTCTTGGCAATAAAATAAGGTAATTCAAAGCAATTGCCAAAGTGAAGATGATCCACAAATTCCACCATAAATATGAGTATCACTTGTCATGGACAAGGAGTATATAGAGATATTTCTCGGTGGATATAGGAATGATATTGACGACCAATTTCACACCAAATAAGCATATGGCAAAGGATAAGATTTAAAAGCCATGCTTAGATAAATAGATATTATTGATAGCTTCAAATATTCACGCGATCATGCAAAGCTACTACAAAGAGTAGCTTGAAGCAATCGGTTTCCCAACAAGATATATGCAAATAATATTTGGGGAAAGCGTACCAAGAATGTCCATCATAACCAAGATCCAAAAGAGTGATTAACAAAATCATCTTAGCAAATATGGAACTTGTTTGAACAACATGCCACATATGAATAAGATTATTAACAAAATCACTTATAGGTGCAATACCTCACATGTTCACATTTCTAGGCTTGTAATATGCACAAAGCTTATTACTCCCTCATAATGTGATAAACCAAATTTTCTTAACAAGAGGCAAATAAAACCAACTAGAGATAATTAATGGACATTATAGAATTTGAATTTCTCATGAGAATGACATACCACATAGAGGCTAGATAATATTGACATATCAACACTAAGTGGTATTCCTCATGTCTACATTTTTAGGATTGTAAAGTGCACGAAGACATCACTCCCCCAAAATGGGATAGTCCATTAATCTCTCAAAAAGAGAGCCAAGAAGATAAGATATCAAATAAAAGCAAAAAGGCCCAACACAAGTAAAAGGTGTGCAAACCAACATACACATACTTGATTTCTCAAGATAAGTAAGTAGAGAGCTGTAACATCCCAAAAATTATAACAAGTATTATTATTCCAAAAATGAGGGCAAACAAAAACTTTTGTTAATTTATATGTGTTCATTGTATTTGTTGCTTGTGATAATTATTTCTTGTTGGTTGTGTGTTGTTTGCTCTAATTAAAAACTTGATGAAAAGAAAAGAAATAAAACAAAGGTTAAAAACTAGAAAATTATGTGACAAGTGTCACACCAAAGAAAACAAAATACAGTGTTGTGATAATTTAATCACTCTCATTTTATTCTCACCATTTTCCCTCTCCAAATTTTAATTTCAAAATTCCAAATTTAATTTTAACATCTTTCTTTATCTCATTCAAATTGCAAAATGTGCTATGATGCACTTGGCAATAAATGGTTAAACAACACAACAAATCCTTATAAATATGTAAGAAGCAAATTATGAAAACAAATTGCAAAAATTCAAAGTTTGAGTTGGGTGAGGACACTATCGAACACCTGGTGACATGCCCGTGTTCTTCCCCAAATCGAAGATCGATTCGATCGAATCCGAGTGTAATTCGTCGAATCCCAGGCACAACTCGATTCCTCTCACTCCACTCATCTCACCGCGCCCGTTGGAGCCGAAGAAATCGACCAGGGAGGCCGTGCGCCGTGGTCGTCGCCAGGGGACAGGCAGCCGCACGCTCGCGCAATTGTAGCCACTATGGCGACAGAGGTGTCGACGCCGTGGAGGCCCGGTGCCGTGCCCCCTCTCTCCCTCGCTCTTCTGCTCCAGGAGGCACGCCCACATCACCACCACTGCACCCACAGCTGCCCCCGTCGCACGCGTCGTGCTCGGCGTTCGCCATGGCCGACCCGTGGACACCGCGGTCGAGCCAGCGCGCCACTGCACCCCACGCTGCGTGGCTGCGTCCATCCCCTCCATAGCTCACACGCGGCCCCCCGGACAGCCTCCGCCGATCTCTCCCATCCTCTGGACACCGCGTGGGCGACGACCACCATGAGCCGGATCTCGAGCTTATAAGCCACCGAGCCCTCTCGTTTTCTCCACGCCACACCACTCCCTCTCCCTTGCTCCACCTTCTCTCGTGCACCGCCAGGAGGGCGGAGCCGTTGCTGCAGCGTGCTGCTGCTACCGCTCCATCTCCGAGCTCGGCCGTGCCGAGGTTGAAGGTGAACACGGCCACGCCGCGCTGCCCTCTCTTTCTTGCTTCTCTAGCCCGCACTCGCATCTCCATTACACCCGCACTCACCCGCACTCTTTTCCCCTCTGTTTCGTGCACAGACTCACCGTCAGGAGTTCGCCGGAGTTCGTGTCGTGGCCATGGAAGTGCAGCTGCTCGCCGTCGACGATACAAGCCGTCCCAGGAAGCAGGACTCCTCCAGCGAACTTCCCCAGGCCGCCGCGACCCTTCTGCACCATACACGCATCCTCCTAAGCCCCTAGGTGAGCGATTCACCGACCTCGCCGTTGCCAGAGCCACGGCGCCGCCAGAAATGGTCGTCGCCGATGTGCTCGATCCACAAGCGTTAGATCTTTAATCAACGGTAGCATACCCCTTCGTTTAGAGGTGTCACTGACCAGTGGACCCCACTGTCAGTGTTTTAAACTTTATCCCGCGCACGCACCATTTCAGTTGAGTCACTGACGAGTGGACCCCACTCGTCAGGTTCTTCAACATTATCCAGAATAGTTAACTTTTCTAATTTAGTTTCCTCTGAAATATCAGTACTGGCATCAACTTTAAAAATCAATATCTCGAGATTTATAAATCCAAATAAATCAAATCCAAATGTTCTGGAAAGATAATGATATTGTTTAACCAACCCAAGTGGTTTCATTTCATCTTATTTAAGACATGTTCAACAAGTTTCTGACATATTTAAGACATGAATAAATAATGTTTAATTCAATTAAATTGAAACCAAATTATGTTGTTTGATGTGTGCAGTGGCTATTTATAGCATTTTAAGATTGTAATATTGTGATGTTTGATTGAGTAGTTTAGTGATTGTTTGTATTTGCTTGTTTGCTAATTAGATGATAACGCTGTCGGATTTATCGAGGAAGGGGAATTTGTTGAACCTGAAGATCAAGACCAAGGTCACTTTGTCGAGCAAGGCAAGCTACCCTCTGAGCTTGCACCCCAAATATATGCATCTACTTTGATAACATGGTTTACTCTTAAGGCAAAGATTTTCTAAAAACCTTTTTCAAAAAGTATATGAAAATTATTTTGCCACCCTATGTAGAAGTATGGGATAGTTTATGTCAAATTATAGGATGGGAAAAAATAAATATTGTTTACTCAAAACTCCTTGGAAATACTTCTACATAGGGTGGCAAAATAATGCACAGTATGTAGAAGTGTGGTTATGGAATGCCGAGATGTCGGTGTTGAAATGGAGAAATGGAGTATGGAGATGTTTATGAAAAATGCACAGTGTGTCCCTGTACTTACGTCAACCAGCCGATACTCTGTGCGACCACATTTACCCACATATGGGAAAAGGGCTTAGTCATATAATTTGCTCATATTAGTATGGGATGCCTCATCGATGGAGATGACTCCGTTATGCATGAGGGGATGGTTTTGTGACCTACCCCTGACCTGGGTCCTCGCTCAAACTCTATGGAAAGATAAGGAGGAGGATAGAAGGATGTCCCTATACACCGCCAGGCAAAACTATGAGTCCTCACACTTAGATTCCGACGGGCTGGGTTAAGTGTTGATGGAAAGTGTCATATGGGCAGGATCCTATACTAGCATGAGCAAAGGACAGGCTAGGGTCGGTGACTCAACTTCGCATACACCTTGTATGGCGAGACGTGGCTGACACGATGAGTTACCGGATGGATGTGGGAAAAGCGTGCTACCTCTGCAAGGGTAAAACTATTCGAATAGCCGAGTCCTCGGATATGGACAGTTGGGAGGCCCTACTTTGACCATGTGCAAGTTTTGAAAAGAGTTGTGTTTTAAAAGAAAAATGAAGTGGAGAATGTTTCATACACCTATACCAACGGATCGGTATGAGGTTGTTGGAGGAAAGTGGACCATGACGGGCTATGGTCGGAAAAAGGAGGAGTTTTGGAGAAACAATAAAATGGTGATTTTATTCAAAGATAGTTATAAAATTCTTCTTATCTTTTTCAATAAAGATATAGAGATGTTTTAAATAAATAAAAGTCTGAAGTTAAAATAAAACTAGTGCATACTCATGTTGGGGTAGTTTGCGAGTACAATCAAATGTACTCATATTGGTTTCGTCCCTGGCTATTGTCTTAGCCAGACTTCGAGGAGCACTACGCCGAGGAGGAGTATGGCGACTTCTACGCGAACTAGGGATCTCCATAAGTCAGCTGCCTGTCGGGTCGTCGTTAGGATTTGATGTCTACTACGCCGTAGCTTCCGCTGATTATTTTGGTTTGGCCCATGAAGGCACCTATGTAAGACTTGGTCTAAATGACCATTTATGTAAGACTTTAATTCGGTACTGTAATGGATGTAAACTTTGGTATTCAGTTCGGATTATGTGCAACGACAGACTGATCACGGGATCGTTGTGTTAAGCATAATCGGGTATTTCGGACGGCTAGTCCGGGGTCCCCACAGAGCTGGTATCAGAGCCATCCTGACTTTAAGAGACCTTAGATTAGCATGGTCGCTAGATAGAGTTACAAAAGTTAATTTCTAAAAATAAAGGAGTGAAGTATTTTCGAAAATTTCTTATCTCCAATCCTCTTACTTATGCAAAATTTTACTCTCATTAAATATTACATTTTCCTTGTATCCTTAAAATTTTGCACACTTGTCATCCATTAAGCTTAAAATTTTGCTCACTTGTTGCCTCCTACATTTAAAATTTTGATACACTTGTCATCTCACTAACTTAAAATTTTGCTAAAAATTGTAGATGGCGATCCATTTCACCGAGTTCGTTCAGCTTGAGAGGGACGGCAAGTTGATGTTCGAGAAGGACTTGTTCGAGTTGAGCAAGCTGTTAGGTCGCCCCGCTCCAGAGTTTAAGGGAGCCCAGGTGGACACTCTCGGCAACGGGAACCTGTGTTGGTTGGTCGAGTCGTCAGTTCGGGGGAACATCAAGTCTCCCGGATCCAGGACGCTGATCTTCACCACATGGACGCTCACTGGGACGACGGACTGTGTCGTTCTATGCAGAGGTGCTAGCCCGACTTTGTGAGGAGCACAAGGCGGAGTTAGTGAACTCCCGTTTCCGGTTCTACGGGAGGCGCACGATGGACACCCTATCCGATCCCCTACACCCGACGTTCGGAGAGTACATCCTGGACATGGAGATTATGCTCTTTCGCACCCAGGAGGATCTGATGTGCGCTAGACTCCGGTCTCGCTTTGAGCGCATCTCGCTCAGTGAGAGTCGCGAGAGTGAGGCGCAGCTGAAGGAGGAGAAGGCGCTCTTCTCAAGAAGAGGACCCAGCTGAGGAGGACCATCGCCAAGCTCCGCAAGAGGGTGGCGGAGCAGGACGAGATGATCGAGGATCTGGAGCGCCATACCGACGAGATGGAGGAGGAGGGCGAGGATCTCCGCAAGGAGAACAACGCTTTCCTCAGTGACGATGACGACTTCCTGGAGGAGATGGACTATGAGCAGGAGGACGACGAGGAGGAGTTAGTTGACGAGGAGGAGGACCACTCGAGGCAGTTCTCGAGGACGAGGAGGAGGACCCAGGAGCCACCTTACCAGTCCGACGCTGACGCAGCAGAGCCTGAGGTTCCACCTCAGTAGGCGAGTGACTTGAGTACTACCGCAGGATTAGGTTGACCCCCTATCGCTAGTCGAGTCGAAGTAGTGGTTCTTTTGGAAACCATGTGTTATGTACTTAGATGTAGGGCGATGTTGTAAGCTTGATGTTGTGAACTCCTTGATGTGATGTTTGTGTTATATAAGTGTGTTGTCTTGTTTGATCTGTGTAAAATATTTTCCATATCATCCTTAATTAATCAACCACTTCGCGAAATCGTCTTTTCCCTTAGTCGAACCTTTTTGCCTTGCCTCTTATACCCGGTGTGCTTCAGGATGGCGAACACTCGTCGCACCAACACGGAAGGAGGAGCACCACCACCACCGAACCCAACCCCCGCCCAACTTCTCGCGCTTATCATGGAGGAACGCGAAAATGCCCGGGAGGAGCGTCAAGCTCATCTCGCTGCCCTGCAGCAGATCGCTGCCGCCCATCTCAACCAAAACAACAACAATAACAACAACAACAACAATGGTGGCAATGGCAATGGCGATGGAAACCAGCGATCCACTTGAGCGATTTCCAGAAGACCAACCCACCTACCTATTCCAAGGGACTTCACCCACTGGAAGCCGATGATTGGCTTCGCACCATCGACAACAATCTGGAAGTTGCTGCTGTAGGAGAAAATGAGAAAGTGCTGTATGCAACCCACTATCTTGCTGGACCTGCACGAGCTTGGTGGGAAACTACCAAGGCTCTCCAGCAAGCTGGTCATGTTATCAACTGGGCTGAGTTCCAGGAGAAGTTCCGCAAGAAGCACATTCCGGCGGACTCATTGAGAGGAAGAAGGATGAATTCCGCAAGCTGAGGCAGGGAAGTAGAGATGTGGTCGGTTATCTTGATGAGTTTACCGACTTATCTCGGTATGCTCCTGATGACACCGACACAGAGAAGAAAAGATGGAGCGTTTCATGAGTGGACTTCATGATGAACTGCAGTGTGCTTGGTTATCCATGACTTCTATGATTGGAGTCACTTGTGGACAAAGCCATCCAGCTGGAGACCAAGCGCAAGTCTATGTTTGAAGGTCGTAAGAGGAGGATGAATGCTCAGGAAGGTTCGAGCAGCCAGAAGCCTCGTATCTTTCAGCAAAACCCCAAGCCTGCCTATCGACCACCACAAGCTCCACGCCCCAATTTCCCTAACCGCCCAAACAACTTCAACCGCCCCAATGACAATAACCGTCCCGGAGGAAACTTCAACAACTTCAACCGCAATGCCAATGTTGTCTGCTTTGAATGCGGCAACAAGGGTCACTACTCCAGAGAATGCCCCAATCCTAAGAGGAATGTTCAGCGCCCCAATGCGCCGGCACCGAACAATGGTCAAGGCCGCAATGGAAATGGCAAGAATGCCGCACCCCCGGAAATGTTGCTGTTGCCAAGGGCGTCTGCACCACATCAATGCTGAAGAAGCCCAGGATGCGCCAGATGTTGTGCTGGGTACGTTCCTTGTCAACTCAGTACCTGCAACTGTTCTGTTTGATTCTGGTGCTACCCATTCCTTTGTTACCCAAGAATTTGTTGCTAAGGGAGGTTTAGTCGGAAGCCTCTTACCCAAACCCATGGTCATCCAAATCCCAGAATCCACCGTAGAGACCAAGTTGTTTTGCTCCGATGTTTCCCTTGAGATCAAAGGAGAAAAGTTTCCAGTCGACTTAATCGTTCTGGGAACCCAAGGCATAGATGTTATACTTGGTATGAATTGGCTAGCCAAGTACCATGGTCGAATAGACTGTGCCAGAAGAGCTGTATCCATCACCACCGACAAAGAGTAGAAGTGGAGTATGTGTCTGAAACCAGTCATTCCCAACCAGGCTGCCATGAGAGCATAGCTCGACCCGCCCTAGATGAGATCCGTGTTGTTCACCTATTCCGAGATGTTTTCCCTGAAGAGTTGCCTGGTATGCCGCCAGACCGGGATATTGAGTTCATAATTGAACTTATCCCAGGAACACCCCTATATCCCAAAGGCCTTATCGGATGAATCCGGAAGAACTGGTTGAGTTGAAGAAGCAGTTGGCTGATATGCTCAGCAAAGGTCTTGTCGCCCAAGCGCTTCACCTTGGGGATCACCCATCATTTTTGTGGACAAGAGAGACGGTACCACACGCCTGTGTGTGGATTATCGCAAGCTAAATGACGTGACCATTAAAAACAAGTATCCTCTTCCCAAGATCGAGGATCTGTTCGATCAGATGAACGGAGCCCGAGTCTTTTCCAAGATCGATCTTCGGACAGGATATCATCAGTTGAAGATCCGAGAGTCAGACATTCCCAAGACCGCCTTCACCACCGTTACGGTTTGTTTGAATACACCGTGATGTCCTTTGGTCTGACCAATGCCCCAGCCTATTTCATGAATCTCATGAACAAGATTTTCATGGAGTACCTCGACAAGTTCGTGGTAGTTTTCCTCGATGACATCCTTATTTATTCCAAGACCGAAGAAGAGCATGCTGAACACCTGCGTCTAGTTTTGGAGACCCTCCGAAGCACCAGCTGTATGCCAAGCTTAGCAAGTGTGAGTTTTGGCTCAGTGAAGTGGCATTTCTCGGACATGTTGTGTCTGCTGGAGGAATTTCTGTAGACCCCGAGAAGATCCAAGCCATTGTTGACTGGAAGGCCCCACCAGTGTGACTGAAATCCGAAGCTTTCTCGGACTAGCGGTTATTACCGCAAGTTCGTTGAAGGATTCTCCAGTATAGCCAAACCCATGACCCAACTGTTGAAGAAGGACAAGAAATTTGAATGGACTCAGAAGTGTGAAGATAGTTTCCAAGAATTGAAGAAGAGGCTGACCTCAACCCCAATCTTGATTATGCCAGACGTCACCAAGAGTTTCGACGTGTATTGCGATGCATCACGCCTCGGACTTGGTTGCGTTCTGATGCAAGAAGGCAAAGTTGTGTCGTATCTGTCCCGGCAGTTGCGACCGCATGAAGAGAATTATCCAACCCATGATCTGGAGTTAGCTGCTGTTGTTCTTGCTCTTAAGACGTGGCGTCCCTATCTTGCGGGACATCGCTGCGAGATCTATACGGATCATAAGAGCTTGAAGTATATCTTCACCCAGAAGGAGTTGAACCTGCGACAGAGGAGATGGATGGAATTAATCAAGGATTATGATATTGGAATCCACTATCACCCCGGAAAGGCTAATGTAGTTGCCGATGCCCTTAGTCGCAAACCTTGCACCCTGAATGCCTTGATCCAAGCCGAACAGCCAGCCTTGTTCAAAGAGTTCAAAGATTTTGGACTAGAACTTGTTAGCCATGGATCTCGCCAATTTAGAGTTAGCCCCAACCCTGATGGATCAAATCAAGGAAGCCCAAAAAGATCATGAAAGCATTGAGGAATTAAGAAGAAGATTTCTCTCGGCAAAGCACCCGGTTTTACCGAAGATGCTGAAGGAGTGCTGAGATTCAATGGCCGTATCTGTGTGCCCAATGTCACGGAACTTAAGGAGTTAATCCTGAAGGAAGCCCATGAGACCCCTTATTCAATCCACCCCGGCGGAACCAAAATGTACCAAGACCTTCGTGAAAGATTTTGGTGGCATGGAATGAAGCGAGAGATTGGTTCTTTTAGCCAAGTGTGATATCTGTCAGCGAGTCAAGGCTGAACATCAGCGACCCGCTGGATTGCTTCAACCTTTGAAATTCCCGAGTGGAAGTGGGATGAAATTGGAATGGATTTTATTACCGGACTTCCAAGGTCCAACCGAGGCCATGACTCAATCTGGGTCATCGTTGATCGACTGACCAAGGTTGCCCATTTCATTCCCGTCAATACCACTTATCGGGGAAATCAGTTGGCAGACTTGTATATTTCCAGAATAGTAAGCCTGCATGGTGTGCCTAAGAAGATTGTATCTGATAGAGGCACGCAATTCACTTCAAGATTCTGGAAATCCCTTCACGAAGCCCTCGGAACCAAGTTAGCGTTTAGCACAGCTTATCATCCCCAGACCGATGGCCAAACTGAACGAGTGAACCAGATATTGGAGGACATGCTCCGCGCATGTGTTCTATCCTATGGTTCCAAGTGGGAAGATTGTCTTCCGTTTGCAGAGTTCTCCTACAACAATAGTTATCAGTCTAGTCTGCAAATGGCCCCTTTTGAAGCACTTTACGGCAAGAAGTGTCGTACGCCCCTGAATTGGTCCGACACCGGAGAAGGCAAATTGTTTGGACCAGATACCCTCGTGAAGCTGAAGAGCAAGTTCAGCTTATTCGTGAACGCCTCAAAACTGCCCAATCCCGTCAGAAGAGCTACGCTGATTCCAAGCGTCGTGATGTCACTTTCAGTGTCGGAGATTATGTCTATCTCCGAGTGACACCCCTTAAAGGAATGCAGCGTTTTCATGTCAAAGGAAAATTAGCGCCAAGGTATATTGGACCTTTCAAGATCATTTCTCGTCGAGGAGAAGTATCCTATCAACTGGAGTTGCCCCCGAGTTAGCAGATTATCATGATGTCTTCCACATTTCCTTGCTCCGGAAGTGTCTCGAAGTTCCCGACCAGCCTGATGTTTTCAAAAACATCGACCACCTCTCCATCGACCTGAATCAAGACCTGACTTATCGTGAGAGACCCATCAAGATTCTTGACGAAGACGCGCGATCAAGTTCTACAAGTCCAGTGGACTAACCACTCCGAAGAAGAAGCAACTTGGGAACCGAAGATTATCTTAGAAGCGAATTCCCAAACCTCTTTAGTACCTAAGCCTAGCAAATCTCGGGACGAGATTTATTTTAAGGGGGGAAGGATCTGTAACATCCCAAAAATTATAACAAGTATTATTATTCCAAAAATGAGGGCCAACAAAAACTTTTGTTAATTTATATGTGTTGATTGTATATTGTTGCTTGTGATAATTATTTCTTGTTGTTGTGTGTTGTTTGCTCTAATTAAAAACTTGAAGAAAAGTAAAGAAATAAAACAAAGTTAAAAACTAGAAAATTATGTGACAAGTGTCACACCATTTCTCCAAGTGAGAAATTATTTTTCTTCCAAACAAAATTCAGTGGAGTGATAATTTAATCACTCTCATTTTATTCTCACCATTTTTCCCTCTCAAATTTTAATTTCAAATTCCAAATTTAATTTAACATCTTTCTTTATCTCATTCAAATTGCAAAATGTGCTATGATGCACTTGGCAAATAAATGGTTAAACAACACAACAAATCCTTATAAATATGTAAGAAGCAAATTATGAAAACAAATTGCAAAAATCAAAGTTTGAGTTGGGTGAGGACACTGTCGAACACCTGGTGACATGCCCGTGTTCTTCCCCAAATCGAAGATCGATTCGATCGAATCCGAGTGTAATTCATCGAATCCCAGGCACAGCTCGATTCCTCTCACTCCACTCATCTCACCGCGCCCGTTGGAGCCGAAGAAATCGACCAGGAGGCCGTGCGACGTGGTCGTCGCTAGGGGACAGGCAGCCACGCGCTCGCGCCATGGTCGCCATTGTGGCGACGGAGGTGTCGACGCCGTGGAGGCCCGGAGCCGGGCCCCCCTTCTCCCTCGCTCTTCTGCTCCAGGAGGCACGCCCACATCCCCACCACTGCACCCACAGCCGCCCCCGTCGCACGCGTCCGTGCTCGGCATCCGCCATGGCTGACCCGTGGACACCGCGGTCGAGCCAGCGCGACAATGCACCTCACGCTGCGTGGCTGCGTCCAGCCCCTCCATAGCTCACCCGCGGTCCCCCAGACAGCCTCCGCCGATCTCTCCCATCCTCTGGACACCGGTGGACGATGACCACCATGAGCCGGAGCTCGAGCTTATAAGCCACCCGAGCCCTCTCATTTTCTCCACGCCACACCACTCCCTCTCCCTTGCTCCACCTTATCTCGTGCACCGCCAGGAGGGCGGAGCCATTGCTGCAGCGTGCTGCTGCAGCCTGTGCCATCTTCGAGCTCGGCCGTGCCGAGGTTGAAGGTGAACACGGCCACGCCGCGCTGCCCTCTCTTTCTTGCTTCTCTGGCCCGCACTCGCATCTCCATTACAGCCGCACTCACCCGCTCTCTTTTCCCCTCTGTTTGTGCACAGACTCGCCGTCAGGAGCTCGCCGAAGTTCGTGCCGTGGCCGTGGAAGTGCAGCTGCTCGCCGTCGACGATACAAGCCGTCCCAGGAAGCAGGACTCCTCCAGCGAACTTCCCCAGGCCGCCACGACCCTTCTGCACCATCCACGCATCCTCCCGAGCCCCTAGGTGAGCGATTCACCAACCTCGCCGTCGCCGGAGCCACGGCGCCGCCCAGAAATGGTCGTCGCCGATGGGCTCGATCCACAGCCGTTAGATCTTTAATCAACGGTAGCATACCCCTTCGTTTAGAGGTGTCACTGACCAGTGGACCCCACTATCAGTGTTTTAAACTTTATCCCGCGCGCGCACCGTTTCAGTTGAGTCACTGACGAGTGGACCCCACTCGTCAGGTTCGTCAACATTATCCAGAATAGTTAACTTTTCTAATTTAGTTTCCCCTGAAATATCAGTACTGGCATCAACTTTAAAAATCAATATCTCGAGATTTATAAATCCAAATAAATCAAATCCAAATGTTCTGGAAAGCTTATGAAATTGTTTAACCAACCCAAGTGGTTTCATTTCATCTAGATAAATGATAAAAATTTATTATTAAAAATGCCACAGAAGGTTTAAATTCTAAACTTGTTTGTTTCTGATACTCTGTTAAGCCAAATAATTCTAACCCAATTTTTTTAGCTTGGTACTGTGATCTTTTAGCTCCCCTAATTTTGGTAGAATTAATTAGGCAATAATAATTGTTTAGTATAAAGTTGAAGTTAGAACACCCTTCTGCACTAAAACAATTAAAGATGATTAATGGTTAACCCAAATGATTTAGGACAAATTTTGTTAGAACCCATTTAGTCATGTTTAGTTACCCCTAAAAGGATTTAATTTTAGGAGCAACAGAACTTAATTGGTAGCTAAAACTTGATTATTAAGTTACTGGATTAAAACAAATATGTAGGGAGTTTGGTAACTCCAATTAATCCAAATCAAATTGTGTTGTCTTCTACACATCAGTAGCTTTCTATAGAATATTAGTTTGTATTTTGTGACTAGCATAAATTAAGTTGTGTAATTTAACATGTTCAACAAGTTTCTGACATATTTAAGACATGAATAAATAATGTTTAATTCAATTAAATTGAAACCAAATTATGTTGTTTGATGTGTGTAGTGGCTATTTATAGCATTTTAAGATTGTAATGTTGTGATGTTTGATTGAGTAGTTTAGTGATTGTTTGTATTTGCTTGTTTGCTAATTAGACGATAACGCTGTCGGATTTATCGAGGAAGGGGAATTTGTTGAACCTGAAGATCAAGACCAAGGTCACTTTGTCGAGCAAGGCAAGCTACCCTCTGAGCTTGCACCCCAAATATATGCATCTACTTTGATAACATGGTTTACTCTTAAGGCAAAGATTTTCTAAAAACCTTTTTCAAAAAGTATATGAAAATTATTTTGCCACCCTATGTAGAAGTATAGGATAGTTTATGTCAAATTATAGGATGGGAAAAAATAAATATTGTTTACTCAAAACTCCTTGGAAATACTTGTGTGTTTATGGAATGCCGAGATGTCGGTGTTGAAATGGAGAAATGGAGTATGGAGATGTTTATGAAAAATGCACAGTGTGTCCCTGTACTTACGTCAACCAGCCGATACTCTGTGCGACCACATTTACCCACATATGGGAAAAGGGCTTAGTCATATAATTTGCTCATATTAGTATGGGATGCCTCATCGACGGAGATGACTCCGTTATGCATGAGGGGATGGTTTTGTGACCTACCCCTGACCTGGGTCCTCGCTCAAACTCTATGGAAAGATAAGGAGGAGGATAGAAGGATGTCTCCTATACACCGCCAGGCAAAACTATGAGTCCTCACACTTAGATTCCGACGGGCTGGGTTAAGTGTTGATGGAAAGTGTCATATGGAAAGGATCCTATACTAGCATGAGCAAAGGACATGCTAGGGTCGGTGACTCAACTTCGCATACACCTTGTATGGCGAGACGTGGCTGACACGATGAGTTACCGGATGGATGTGGGAAAAGCGTGCTACCTCTGCAGAGGGTAAAACTATTCGAATTGCCGAGTCCTCGCATATGGACAGTTGGGAGGCCCTACTTTGACCTATGTGCAAGTTTTGAAAAGAGTTGAGTTTTAAAAGAAAAATGAAGT
Organism: Poa pratensis; assembly: GCA_947311845.1. NCBI lineage: Eukaryota > Viridiplantae > Streptophyta > Magnoliopsida > Poales > Poaceae > Poa > Poa pratensis. Next base: position 2,705,055 of record CAMZMU010000059.1, on the reverse strand, counting down.
GGAGAATGTTTCATACACCTATACCAACGGATCGGTATGAGGTTGTTGGAGGAAAATGGACCATGACGGGCTATGGTCGGAAAAAGGAGGAGTTTTGGAGAAACTAATAAAATGGTGATTTTATTCAAAGATAGTTATAAAATTCTTCTTATATTTTTCAATGAAGATATAGAGATGTTTTAAATAAATAAAAGTCTGAAGTTAAAATAAACTAGTGCATACTCATGTTGGGGTACTTTGCGAGTACAATCAAATGTACTCATATTGGTTTCGTCCCTAGCTATTGTCTTAGCCTGACTTCGAGGAGCACTACGCCGAGGAGGAGTATGGCGACTTCTACGCGAACTAGGGATCTCCATAAGTCAACTGCCTGTCGGGTCGTCGTTAGGATTTGATGTCTACTACGCTGTAGCTTCCGCTGATTATTTTGGTTTGGCCCATGAAGGCACCTATGTAAGACTTGGTCTAAATGACCATTTATGTAAGACTTTAATTCGGTACTGTAATGGATGTAAACTTTGGTATTCAGTTCGGATTATGTGCAACGACAGACTGATCACGGATTGTTGTGTTAAGCATAATCGGGTATTTCGGACGGCTAGTTCGGGGTCCCCACAAGAGCACAACACATATAAACACTAGCAAGGTACAAAGCCTAACACATGCAAGGGTGCAAGCAACTTTCAATGTATATATGACTTAAATAAAAGTTACCGCAATTGCATATGAGATAGAGCTACATAATCCAAATGACTTGGCTTGAGAGAATATAATTGATGAAGATCCCTTAATTCTTCATAATGTAGCCAAGTCTCCAATGCCCTCCAACAACACCTATTGATCAAGTTTTAGCTTGTTGGTCCCCAACCAAGTTGGGTCCTAAGAGGTTAGTCACAACAGGCTTGGCAACCCAAATGGTTCTTTTCTTGACACCACTTTGAGTACCAACATATTTGGCAAACACATTGCCAACCTTATCCATCCAAAGAGAATAAACATCATCAATTATAATGGGGTTGCATAAGTTACCACTAGTGCATGAAGAAGCAAGGTGATTCTTTTCAGGACATATGTAGCAACATCTACTTACATGTTTCTTCTTAGTTGATTTCTCAACTTGAGAAGCTTTAGTTTCATTCTTCTTGAGAAGTGGCCATTATTCAACATGAGGAACTTGAGTTTGAACTTGAGGTCGCTTCCCTTGTTGCTTCACACTAAGAAGCTTCTTCTTCAAAGGGCAAGATCTAACATGGTGCCCTTCAACTTTGCACTTGAAGGAAACTATCTTGGCCGAATCATTAACTTGTTATTGGCCCTTTTTCTTCTTGTTAGGCTTGGACTTGTTCTTGTTATTAGAGTTGAATCCAAGTCCACTCTTGTCATTTGGGCGTCTTTGAACACTCAACACAATGTTAAGTGTGGACCTCCCAACATGACGCTTTTTCAAGTCTTTCTTCAAAGAAGTGACTTGGGCCTTGAGCTCTTTTAATTTCTCTAGATGGTTAGTATCAACACAAACACTAGAGGAAGTAGATGCTTCATTGTTATAGCAACAAGGCAAGTAATAAGGTAATTCATCACAAGATTTAGCAATAGAATGTGATGTAGAATTACTAGGACTAGCACATGACAATAAAGCATTGTGAGAGGAAGTTGTGCCATTGTCCACATGAGGCTCACAAGATGTTACCTTTGACATAATAGCCTCATGAGCTAACTTTAGCTTAGCATAGGATGCCAGAAGATCCTCATTAGATCTAGAGACATTTTCATTACTTTCTTCCAATTTCCTATACTTGCTAGTTAGCAACTCAAGTTGAGGCCTTAGCTCAACATTCTCCTTCAAAATAGATGCTTTATGAGAAATGGAGTTAGTAGCACAAGCATCATCAATATTAGAAATGAAAGAAGACAACTTGGCAAGCTCATCATTTTTAGATAGATGAGTTTGGAGTTGATCATGAGACTTGATAAGGAGAGAGTGTTCACTTTCTAAAACCTTGTGGGCTTTGTCAAGTCTCTCTATGTCCTCAATTAGTCTAGCATTGCCAACACCAAATTCAACTTTTTCCTTTTTAAGCACTTAATATTTAGCAATAGCATGATCTCTTTAATTAATAATTTTAGCAATAATAAGATCATTTGTTTCATCAAGAGATTCAAGTTTCTCCTCAAGAGACACTCGAAGCTCTTGTTCTTCCTCAAGAGCATTTTCTAAGGAAGCCTTTTCAATAGCATCCTCTCTCTCAAGTTTATATCTCTCATCAATGATTTTCATACTCTTAATAGCATATGCAATGATCTAAAGATATAAACGGTGAGACCCCTTGGAGGCTCCTCAGCGATTTGGCCTTTCTGGCCGTCCGATCCTCCCCGCTCCGTGCCTCCGCTCCGTCCGATCCCTGCCGCTCCTGGAGTCGGAATGAATAGGGATTTGCAAAGTCGCTAACCGTACCAACCTTATTGCACCCACTCTCACTGACATCCTACATGGATCACCGCTGTAGCCTGAGGGCCCGCCCGTCATCCTCACGGTTCGGGTTTAATCGGTGTGGCGGACGGGTAACAGTGCCAAAGATTCTGAGCGCGTTCCTCCCATTGGTTGATTTTGTTCATTTACCGTTCTAGGTTTTAAGAAGTGCATTGCGTGCCCGTCCGAGAGAGTGATCGTGCTACGTGTTCCTCTCCCCTTTCCCTCGATGACCGTGGGTCCCTCCCTCTACTTGGCCCACATGTCGATTGCTCGGGACATTGCGTCGCCGATGTTTCCCTTGCGTGCATCGCCGATGCGTATTTTCTACAGTAAAGTGCGTATATTCTATATTGTAACGGGGCACATTCGGTATTTCGCAGGATCGGCACTGTTCGTGATGTCAGCTGAAAATCGGGCCTGATTTCACCGTCCTACATGGTGTCTTTCCATTCGTCGGCGGGTACGTTGCACTGTGCTGCTAGTCCGAACGCCTAATTTCGCATCACGCAGGCGGCTCGCCATTGGTTGTAAGTGGTTACTGACCCAAATACAGTGCTTCAGGGAACGAGGTATATAGGTTGTTTTCTGGATCGGATGGTTACTGCAGCTCTCATTTCCCCCTGTTCTTCTTCCTCTCTTTTCTTGCTCAGTTGTACTGTTGCTGTGTGCGATCTGTTCTTTTTATTGTTTATTGTTGTGATTGTGCTATTGTGTGAATTTTGGGTGTTTAATTAGTTTAGTTGTCCACGGTCCTTCGTGTAGTTTTTCGTGTTCTGTTTTGTATTTACGATCGGTTGCTTCACTATTTCGTGCCGTGTTTCTGACATGTTTTTTTTGTTTTCCCCATGTTTATACAGGTCGACTTCTTGCTGCGGATCGATCGTGTCTACGCGCCGGCTTCGCCCCGGGTTGTATATCAGGTATTTTCCTGTCTTCTTTCGGATCGTGTTTATCCTGTTGCGAATCCTTTTGTTCCTACGGATCATTTCTTTGTACTGTCTTCCTGCCGTGTGTTGCTAACCGTTTTTCTTTTATTCTTCCGTTTTGATGCAGGTCGGTTTCTTGCTGCTGATGTACTTTTGCCGTATTTGCTTTTGTTTTTTTGTGCTATTGTATTTCTCGATTTTCTTGCGGCCGTATCGTTTTGGGCGTTGAGGTCTTTGCTGCTTTCGATCGGTGCTTTGGACCGTGTTCCTGTCGTGTTGCTAGAGATCTTTTTTGTTTGTTTTTCACTACCTGTACGCATGCCGGTTTCTTCCTGTAAATTTTACATTCGTCGTTTTTTGGCTTCCTTTTTTGTGTTTATTCTATTTCTCTATTTTTTCTGTAGTCGTGTCGTTTGGGCTGTGCCGGCTTCATCCCAGTTGTAAATTCGTTCTTTTTCTTTCGTTTCCTCGTCGGTGAACGCGTGTGTTATTTGTGGACGTGTTTGGTTATTTTCATGGTATCTTGCCGCGGGTCCTTTTCGGTATAGGTATGTGTGTTTCTATGTTATCTTTCTATGTGCGTTCCTCTATCGGCTTTCTATTTCTTGTGTCTATATTCCGTGGGATTGTGTTTTACGTTTCATTGGTTATTTTCTCATGTGATGCTTGTCTGTATCAGAGTCACCGAGCCGGCGAGTCAAAATAGGCGGGACTGGCTTCTCTGTTTTACTGGGCATTGACCCCGCCGACTCCCTGGAGTCGGCTGGACTGGTCCTATGTTTACTGTGCATCGACCCTGGCTGTCTCCATTTTGTTGCGCATCTACCCCACCGACTCACTGGAGTCAGCGTGACATTCGTTTCTCCGGCAACTCAATGGAAAATAAAACTGACATGATAGTACGTGTCGCTGAACATGAACAAACTAGTGGATCCGTGGTTTAACGATTACGAAAAAAGAGCGGAATTTTTTCCTTGGATCGTCTGACTATTTTCTTTGTAGGTCGTCGGTTCGTTGGATGGATCTTCGTTTCGTGGGTCTGCTTGGAGATTTTACCTCAGAGGTACCCGCCGGTTCATATGGTATGGCAGTTCAATTAGTTTTTACATTACATTGCTTAAGGTTGTTGTATTTTTATTTTGCGTTTGTCATGTGTTTGTGCTCTGTTTGTTTTCTTGTTTGTGTGGTGGGTTTGCCTATATTTCTTGGTACTCTATTTAAAAAAAATTAAAGACCAAGTGATAAAAATAAGAACCTTATCTATTCATGTTGAGAATACCGAATCTTGGATGCCTATACGGATTAGACTACATAACAACATAAAGATATTAGTTTATTTGCATAGTAGATGGTCTAGAGAGGAGGAAAAAGATTAAATTGGTGAAATGACTAAATTGGTACTGATTTTCTTCCCTACACGTGTGTAAAAGTGTACGTGTTTTGGCAAGATCACCGCTGGAGCTCCACTTGAAATGACTAAAATTGGTACTGATTTTGTAGACACATTTTAGTGTACAGTTAACTATTTGGAAGACCGTAAGTTTTGGGAAGTCTCTGTTGCACGTTCGAAGGGTGCATTAACACGGAATCTGGAGTCGGCGGGGTCGGGTGGTGCTTTAAGATAGGAACCTGGAGTCGGCTGGGTCGGGTGGTGCGTTAAGATGAACCTAGAGTCGGCGGGCTCGGGTGGTGCGTTAAGACGGGAACTGGAGTCGGCGGGGTCGGGTTGTGCGCTAAGACGGGAACCTAGAGTCGGTGGGGTCGGGTAGGTCGAGTTGTGCACTAAGACAGAAACCTGGAGTCGGCACTTGGAGACGGCGGGGTCGGGTGGTGCGCTAAGACAGGAACCTGGAGTCGGCGGGGTCGGGTGGTGCGGTAAGACGGGAACCTGGAGTCGACACCTAGAGTCGGCACCTAGAGTCAGGTGGGTTGAGTTGTGCACTAAGACGGAAACCTGAAGTCGGCACCTGGAGTCGGCTGGGTCGAGTGGTGTACTAAGACAAAAACCTGAAGTCGGCACCTGAAGTCGGCTGGGTCGAGTGGTGCACTAAGACGGAAACCTAGAGTCGGCTGGGTCGAGTGGTGCACTAAGACGGAAACCTGGAGTCGATGGGGTCGGGTTGTGCACTAAGGCGGACCCTGGAGTCGGCGGGGTTGGGTGGTGCATTAAGAGTTTAAGACGGGAACCCGGATGATGAGGAGGGTGGACTGGTCAGTAAAGACAGCGAGCTGGATAGAAGACGATTTTCGAAATTAAATATAGCCACTAAGAAAATCGTTATCCTTTGGCTTTTATTGATCAAATGTTAAAAAGGTTAGCTAAGAGCACTCAATTTTGTTTGGTCGATGGTTATTCTGGTTTTTCTCAGATTGCTGTTAGACACCATGATATTTAATTGCGTTCTGTTTGCTATCGTGTTTATAGCTTTGTGTTAGTCATAGAAACCAACCAATATTGGTTGGTTTTCGTGTGCCGGCTCCGCCGCCCGTGAATAGTTTCTTATGTTGCGTCGCTGGTCAAACACAACATTTAGTACTGGATTTAAATGGCTGTCTTCTCGTGTATCCGCAGCTCTAACTCGTGACTCCATAAGTCGGGTCCCTTGAGTCGGCACTATATGTACGTGATGAGGACGTCACTGGTTAAGACGACTCCAGGGAGCCGGCTCGAACTGACGGTGTGTCATGGGGATAAACCCCGGTTGCCCAAAGACCCACAAAAGATCCTGAGCAAACGAAAAATCAAGTACTACAAGTCATCTGCTCGACCGCCTTCGACCACCCGGATCGGCCGAGTCCGCCTGCTCCGAGGGCAGTCGGCCTCCGCCTGGCTCGCCGTACGCTCCAAGGCGGCATGGGCAGAAGAAGAAATGCATGCTCGTCATCATCACGATTCCCAGAGACAACTAGGCAACGACAAGGACGCCACCTTATACGACCGAAGTCAACTAGGGCAGCCGGTTCCGGGTAACCGACAGCCGGGTGGCCGGCTACCAACCGCCTATGACGAGAAGAAGAAGACAAGGGGCGCCGCCCAGTACACCGATGGAACATTACGAGAAGAGTTTGCCGTACAGCGCAGGCGGCGGAGTCATCGCCGGCTAGCCCTCCACGTAGCCCAGGCATGGGCTAAAGTGAGGACTAGCCTGACATCTCCTACACCACCGAGGACACCGATGGGGCTCCACGCGGGGTCAGCGAAGCCCCATTGGGCGCAGCCGGACGGAGGTACCCGCCCTTTTGGGCACGCTGTACTGCAGACCAGCGACGTCATGATTGAGAACTCCTGTAGACCATGTCGGCCGGCTGGTACGGCTAGCCGGCCCCGCCTGTAAGCTAGACAGGCAGGCCTATATAAGGCTGTCTGGGCACCCAAGTAGAGGGGTCGGTCAATCTGAAACCAGCTTCTTCTTCCCCACCCCCGAGAGCAAGCTAGATAGAACCAGAGGCATGGAGAGCTTTGCGAAGTACTCAATGAGCAACCCTGTACTTTGTCCACCGATATTTGAGAGATCATGCAGGAGTAGGAGTGTTACCTCCATCGTGAGGGCTCCGAACCTGGGTACTTCGCGTCTTAGCGCTCCGGCGCAATCCCTGCGGGTGCCCACGCTACAGTACGCTGCTCCCACACCTATCTTAGCCACCCCGTGGCATATGCCGTGTTCGATACGACATCATTTGGCGCCCACCGTGGGGCGAATAGCAGCGTCTGGGGTCACATTCGGCTCCATCGTCTCAGCGAGCGAGTCGCCTCCGGCCTCGTTTCGACGTTCGGCTCCATCGACTTCGTCAACGACAATGTGGCCTGCTTCGCCGGCTCCGCTTTCCCCGAGGATGCCTCCGTCGTGCACTTCAGCGAGCGCCGCGTCTACATCGCCGTCACACCAGAGTACCCCGCCCGCATCTAGCCCTGCACCGACCGCTCCCCGAGGAGACGACCGGCTGCGAGGCTAGCATCGAGTCCTACGTTTACGCGGAAGTCATGGTCTCCGATATTGCGAGCACCTAGTAACCCCAAGTCTCCGTCGACTCCATCCAGGCCATGCTCCAGGGCCTGATCACGCCCATCGCCGCCGGCGCGGACCCTGAGCAGGCCGCCATCCTCCTCGAGCAAGCACGCTAACGCCTCCTTAGCAGCGCACAGGGCGTCGCGGCCACGCATCGCCGCATGGAAGCTTAGGTCCGTGAGTACAACTACGCCCACGGCTTCACACCCGTCGCTGTCGAGCCCAACCAGCGGGGAAATGTCTGGCGCAACCTCGCTGGCGAGATGGCAGGAGAACCGGCTGCCGTAGCCGGGCCGGCGACACCGGTTGGAGCATCCGCCAGCCGTCGACCCGTCTACAGCTCTCCTGTGAAGAACATGAAGGTCGCGCGGGCTGCCGCGGCAGAACTGCCCGACTTGGAAGGAGACGAGCTGCGCGCGCAGCAGCAACACGTCCAGGACCTCCTCGACACTGCGACCACCAGTTCTACATGAACTAGGCCGCGTCCACATTGAACACGCCGCCTCCCCCTCCTTCGCCCGGCACACCCCCACCCGACGCGACCGCCAGGCCTCCCTGCCGCGGGATCAGTACCAACAAGCCACCCCCCAGCCAGGCGGAAATTGAGCGCGCAACATTAACTCCAGGCCAAGTCGCTTCAAAGAGCCGGTAGCCAGAGCCGGCCAGAACTACAACAACCAGCCGGCCGCAGGTGGCAGCCAGAACTACAACAACCAGCCTGCCGCTGGTGGCGGCCAGAACTACAACAACCAGCCGGTCGCAGGTGACGGCCAAACCTACAACAACCAGCCGGCCACAGGTGGCGGCCAGAACTACCATAACAACCCGCCGGCTGCCCGTGGCGGCAGAGGAAACGTACATGACCGGCTAGGGGATCTGGGCCCAGCTCCCGGCCATGACCTCCGCAACTGTATCAACATTCTGGAGGAGTCCCACAACATCGAGGAAGAAGAAGGCGAGGGGCACAGGTGCTTCAGGCCCCGCATAGCCAGAGACCCATTCCCACGGGTTTCACCCTCCCGCGCGACACGCCCAAGTACAATGGAAGCACGAAGCCGGAGGACTGGCTATACGACTACACCACCATAGTCTCCATCGCAGGCGGCAACAAGCGCATAGCGGTGCCGTACGTACCGCTCATGCTGAAGGACTCAGCTCGCACCTGGCTCAACAGCCTCCCACCCGGCTCCATCAATTGCTGGCTAGACTTCCAGCAAGTCTTCGTCAGGAACTTCTCCAGCACCTACCGTCATCCAGGTCGCCCACACCAGCTAGCCGGCTATATTCAAGGCAAGACCGAGTCAGATCACGACTACCTCACGAGATGGTCAAGCCTGCGCAACACCTGCGAAGGGGTGCACGAGATCTAGGCTGTCGGCTTCTCCATCAATGGCTACTGAGACGGCACAATGCTCAAGCACCGGCTGCTCCTGGATGACTCGCGGACCATGGCGGAGCTGATGAGCACAATAGACAAGTATGCCACCGCCGACTCGGCCATGAGGGTCGCGATGCAGATAGAAGGGATCGGCAGAGCACAAGAAAAACCGGCTGCAAGGGACAAAGCCGGCCCCAGCAACATCGACAGCAGAGGCAGCCGCAACAACCGCGACAACCGAGACAACAGGAACAACCGCGACAACCGTGACCGCCGCGACGGCCGAGAGCAGGACAGCCGAAAAGAAGCGGCGCCTTCAACGAGCGATACGAGAACCGTGCCGTCAACGTGGCCGAGGCCAACCAGCTGGCTGCCAATGAAGGCGGGAACCGCAACCCCCGTCAATGGAACAAGACGGACGATCACGCATGGGCGAAACCCGCCTATCTGTTCGAATACATGATGAACGGCCCGTGCCGGTACCACAGCATCAACGGCAAGCCATGCAACCATATGACGGCTCGCTGCAGCTGGACCCTCCGCCTGCAGTGTGGAGACGGCTTACCGCCCCCCTCCCCCCGGCCCTGCCCCTCATCAAGGCGGCATTAACATCGCTACAACAATCAGCGCAACGAGCGCCCGAGGCAGCCGCCTGCCGCACCTGGCGGGTCTCGCGACGCCTACCCCAACAAGGAGGCCACCTACGTCATCTCCGTCATTGAGCGCAATGACAAGCGCAGCCAGCGGCTGCGCATTGCAGAAGTAAATGCCGTCGTCCCCCTGTCTAGCAGCTCATGGACTGGGCCAGCCAGCCAATCACCTTCGGCCCTGCGGACCACCCGGACGTCATGCCGACTCCCGGGGCTACAGCCTGCTCCTCGTCCCTAGCATTGTCACCGACAAAGAGTTCGCCGGCACTTTCTCCCGTGTGCTCATCGACGGAGGAAGCAGCATCAACATCCTATACAAGGACAACCGCCGATAAGCTGGGCATCCACGAGTCCCAGCTGCTCCCCAGCCGGACACTCTTCCACGGCATCGTACCAGGGCCATCCCGCACTCCAATCAGAACCAGCGGACTGGACATCATCTTTGGAGACGAGCACAATTTCTGCCGAGAATGCATTTGGTTCGAAGTGGTGAACTAGAGCAGCCCCTACCACGCCATCCTGGGCTGCCCGGCTCTCGCCTAGTTCATGGCGGTCCCCCACTACGGCTACCTCAAGATGAAGCTGTCGGGTCCCAACAGGATCATCACCGTAGCCGGCGATTACAAGCGCTCCATGGCCTGCGCCTCAGCCGGCTCGAAGCTGGCCGAGTCGCTCGCCGTGGCCGAAGAATTCAAGGAGATCAAGCGCGCCGCTGCCGCCGAGAACCCGGAAGTACCTGTCGTGAAGAAGCAGTCGGGCGAGGAACAGTTCCAGGCCCAGAAGGATAGTAAGATGATCCCGCTTGACGCAAGCAAGCCCAACGAGAGGTTCCTCACCATCGGCAACACCCTCAGCACCAAATAGGAAAGCGAGCTCATCGACTTCCTCCGTGAGAATCGGGACATCTTCGCATGGTCCTCCAAAGACATGCCAGGTGTGCCGAGGGAGCTCGCTGAGCACTCGCTTCATGTCAAGCCGGATGCTAAACCAGTCAAGCAACCTCTTCGCCATTTCGGGGAGGAGCAAAGAAGAGCAATTGGAGAGGAGATCGCCCGGCTGCTAGAAGCCGACTTCATCATGGAAGTGTACCACCTAGACTGGCTTGCCAACCCAGTCCTGGTGCTGACGAAGAACAAACCTGGGGCATGTGCATCGACTACACCAGCCTCAACAAGGTGTGCCCCAAGGACCCCTTCGCCCTACCCCGCATCGACCAAGTCATCGACTCCACTACCGGCTGCGACTACCTGTCCTTCTTGGACGCATATTCCGGCTACAACCAGATCATGCTGAATCCAGCTGACCAGCTGAAGACTTCATTCATAACCCCTTTTGGGGCCTTCTTCAACAAGGTCATGTCATTCGGCTTGAAGAATGCAGGCGCCACTTACCAAAGATGCATGCAGAGGTGCCTGCACGAGCAGATCGCCCGAAACGTCCACGCCTACGTCGACGACATCGTCGTCAAGACCATCAAGCGCCGCACCCTCATCGACGACCTGAAGGAGACCTTCGTAAACCTGCGCCGCTTCCAGATCAAGCTGAACCCGGACAAGTGCATCTTCGGGTGCCGGCTGGCCAGCTACTTGGTTTCCTTGTCTCCGTGCGAGGATCGAGGCCAACCCAGACAAGATCGCCGCCATCGAGAACATGCAGCGGCCGACTGCACTGAGAGACATCCAGAAATTCGCTGGCTGCCTGGCCTCGCTGAGCAGGTTCATCAGCCAACTGGGAGAGAAGGCCTTGCCCCTGTATCACCTACTGAAGAAAACTGGCAAGTTCACATGGACCGACGAGGCAGACGCGGCCTTCCTCGAGCTCAAGAAAGCACTCTCCGGGGCACCAGTGCTGGTGCCGCCTACTCCAAGGGAGCATCGTCTTGGTGGTAGAGCGCCAAGAAGAAGGCAAGGAGCACCCGGTCCAGCACCCGGTCTACTATGTGAGCGAGGTACTCTCGCAGTCGAAGCAGAACTACCCCCACTACCAGAAGCTTGTGTACGGTGGCGTGCACATGGCCGAGAAGAAGCTGCGGCATTACTTCCAAGAGCACGTCATCACCGTGGTAAGCACGGCCCCGCTTGGAGACATCATCGGCAACAAGGACGCCACCGGCCATGTCGCGAAATGGGCAGTCAACCTGGCCCCGCACACGATCCTATACCAGCTAAGGGCGGCCACCAAATCCCAGTTCCTCGCCGACTTCTTCGCCGACTGGGCGGAGACGCAGTACCTGCCGCCTTGCCCTGACTTCTCACACTGGTGGATGCACTTCGACGGCTCAAAATGAAAGGAGGGTTGGGAGACGGCATCGTCCTCACTTCGCCAAAGGGAAACCGGCTAGAGTACGCCGTACAGATTCACTTCAAGGCCTCCAACAACGTAGTCGAGTACGAAGAACTCGTCCACGACCTCAAGCTCGCCAAAGAAATGAATATTCAGCGAATCCTCTGCTTCGGTGACTCGGACATAGTCGTTCAGCAGGTCTCCGACGATTGGGATGCCAAGGACGCAAACACGGCCGCCTACCGCTTCTTCGTGCAGCAGCTCTGCGCCTGTTTCGAGGGGTGCGAGTTCCCCCATGTGCCACGAGCCAACAACGCATGCTAGCCAAGCTCGGCTCCACCCGGCAAGCAATCCCACCCGGTGTCTCTCTCGAGCATGTTTACAAGCCGTCTATTACACCGTCACCCGACTCAGAGTCCATCGTCATCCTGACAGACCCCAGCCTACCAGCCGACTCGCCACACCCGGGGGCTGGGAGCCCCCCAGCCGAGCAAAGAAACCTAGGGGCTGTCGCCCCGGACGGCTACGAAGCTCCAGCCATACCCGTCCCTGAGCTCATCGACAAGACCGAAGGAAACCCGGGGCTGCGCGGCCACACCCGGGGCTGCTCCGCCACACCCAGGGGCTCCGCAGCCGGACCCAAGGGCCGCCCAGCTAGCGCTAGCCGGCGTCTTCACCATCCATGAGATACCATCATGGGCACAACCATTCCCCGACTTCCTCGCCCATGGCACGCTTCCAGAGGAGGAGGTGCTAGCGCGGCAAATCCTGCGTCGCTCCAAGGCTTACACCATCAACAACAACGAGATCTGCAAGCGCAGCACAACAGGCATTTTTCAGCGCTGCGTCGAGCCGGCAGAAGGGCACCGCCTGCTAGAGGACATCCACAAGGGCGAGTGCGGGCACCATGCCTCATCCAGGGCAATCGCCTCAAAGGCCATGCGCTACGGTTTCTACTAGCCGTTTGCTCTAGCCGATGCCAAGCAGATGGTCCGCGCCTGCGTCGGCTGCCAGCGCTTCAGCAAGCAAAAACACACGCCGGCTGCAGCCCTGTGAACTATCCCCATCACCTGGCCATTCGCCGTCTGGGGGCTCGACATGGTCAGCCCCTTCAGGACGGCACGGAGTGGCATGACCCATCTCCTCGTGGCAGTGGACAAGTTCACCAAGTGGATCGAGGCCAAGCCGATCAAGACGCTGGACGGCCAGACGGTCATCACCTTCTCCCGGGACATCATCTACCTCTACGGCTACCCACACAGCATCATCACCGACAACGGCACGAACTTCGCCAAGGGCATCTTCAAGCATTTTTGCGGCGAGAAGGGCATCCGGCTGGACCTCACCTCGGTGGCCCACCCCCAGTCGAACGGCCAAGTGGAGAAAGCAAACGGCCTCATTCTAGCCGGCATCCTGCCCCGGCTAGTGGACCCACTCGAGCGACCACCCGGCTGCTGGTTGGACGAACTCCCACATGTACTCTGGAGCCTCAGGACACCCCCAACCACTCCACCATCTACACGCCGTTCTTCCTCCTCTACGACGCGGAAGCCGTCTTGCCAGCTGACATCGAGTTTGACTCCCCCCGAGCCGTCCTTTACACGGTGGAAGAGACCAAGCGAGCAAACGAAGACGGTGTGGACCTCCTCGAGGAGGCGCGAGAACTCGCCTTGCCCAGATCGGCCATCTACCAGCAAAATCTTCGCCGCTACCACGGCCGGAAAGTTCACCCGGTCACATTCCGCGAGGGAGACCTCGTGCTTTGATGGATCCAAGACACCAAAGTTGTTGGGGATATACCTACTGGTGGTGTCACTGACATGGATAAATCCGGCTAGTCCCGGGTGGCCTATAATGGTGGCGAAGGCTTTGGCCTGCCAGGCGGCCCAGATAGTCGGTGTATAAGGCGGATAGAGGATGGCAAGATGGAGGCCCAAGATTGAAGCCCATGACGCCTTACGGAGCAAGACAGAAGGCGGTGAATTGCCGGATAGGTTTAGGACTTTGTAGTCTTGCCGGACACGTTTGTCCCTTGAAACCCTAGGTCTGGCCGCCTATATAAGTTGGACCTCGGGACGCCTTTAGGGCAGACTCTCACACAATCCCATACTCATTGTAACCTGTTCACGGCTATTGCCTTATAGTGAGTTATAGCAGCACGTAGGTTCCGCCACCGCCGTAGAACCTGAAGCTGGTAAACCGCCGTGTACAATCCCGACCTCGACGACGTCCACCTTCCTGCCCTACGTTCATCCTCGGCTAGCAGGACCCCATCTCCTATCCAAGATGCCGATACGGCGATAGTTGGCGCCCACCGTGGGGCCTAAGGTGTCAGGCGTCACGTTCCAAGCTGGAATACTTGGCGGCAACGGCGACACCATCGCCGTCGGCCGTGCTTCGTGATTCGGCAACATCGGCTATGTTCAAGACGACGGAAACTACGTCCCGGCAAGGGACGTGCTCATCGCCTACACCCTGGTTCCAATAGGCGACATCGAGCTCTTCATCGGCTTCACTCCTGAGGCCATGGGTTTCCCGAAAAACCATACTATTTTCGGGCCCACCCGCCACCCGGAGCATGACTACTCGTCAGACGGATCTGAGTCCACCTTCTCCCAGGAGTCGGCATATTCTGATCTGCAATTTGTCAGCATGACAGGACAAGGATCCGACTCCCAGCCTGATAGCAATGATCCCGAATCAATCCTCCCTCCGTTGCAGGATGAGGCAATGTCGGATGCCGGTTCCAGATCTAGTGTTCACGTCAACGTAGACTCGGACTCCGAAGAAGACTCTGCGAGCATGTTCGAGCAACGGATCAAAAGGTGTTTTAATGCACCTGAACCTCCGCCTTCCGAGGTGGCCCCAGGATCGCCCGCCAACATGCAGCAAGTTTTTGTGGCGGATGCACCAACACATATCCGGCTAAGGCAGCAGCAGCAGATGCCGCCAACGCTGGAGCTGCGGCAGCCGATCCACTGTTCGAAGAGCCCCCGCCGGCTCCGAAGAAAAAAAAGGTTCTAGAGAAAGGCGAGCCCAGCAAGACAGGCAACATGGCGGCCCTGGCGGAAGTCCTGCACACACCGGTTAACGATAAAACTAATCTGACTGACTTGGAGAAGCTCCGAAGCTCTTTGGTGGAGCAAACCGAATACCTCAAAACCAAGCAAGCAGAGGTTCAGGGTCCACTCGAAGAAGCCAAGGAAGAAAACGCCAAGATAACCGCCAAGATAACCTCAAAGCGCAATCTCTTCACCTCAACCCCGGTTGCCAAACTGGCAGGACGTGTGACAGACAAGAAAAGCAAGCAAGGCCGCCACCCGCCTCATGACGACTTCAAGTCCCTGGCGCAAAGACTTGGTTTCGAGTAGGCTTCAGCACCGCAGCGTAAGGACAAGAACGGGGACGTCATTCTTTGCAACCCTGTCCTCAACACTGCGGCCGCCTTAGACATCCTCAACAATGACAACTACGACAAGGACAAGAAGATCTACTACGCCTCGATCCTTGCTCACAAAGCTCTAGAGTAGCAGGCCGGTGCTAATTCTCGTGCCGACATGGCGGACGCAAGGGGAGGAAAGCTGGAATCCAAATCCAACGCTTGCAAAGCTGCTGCCGGCGGTCATCCCGAGGACCCATCCGGCTCCAGTAGCCATGGGAAGGGGAAAGAAAACAAGGACCCGCTTAAGTCACCACCTCCCAAGAGGCAACATGATGAAGCATCTCGAACCGGCAACAGACGTGAAGCCTCACCTCCTCCACCGCCTAGACGAATGAAGGCGGAAGCCGGGGAAGCAAGCAGCCGCCAAGGAGTGGTGGAAACCGCGACAACGCCCCGCCGCCAAGAAGAAGCAGGGACCGCACACCGTCCCCACCGCCAGTGCCCAGGCATGAAGGCGGCAGCTAGGGACACAACAACGAGCCTCGGCATAGCCGGGCAGCGCAGGACGAGCCTAATGTTCACAGATCTAACAAGAAGCTCGCTCCAGGCGACCCGCGACACCGTCTCAATGACATCAAGTCAGGAAAAGAGGACGCCTACCTCTGCCCTGAGTGCTTTGGCCTAGCCATCCGCAACGTTCAGATACCTCGAGACATGACATCACTGTCAAAAACGCATCAGAGGAACAACGGAGCGGACAAACCAAACTCATGGCTGTCAAACTACGCGCTGGCAGTCAAAATTGCCGGGGGCAATGGCCTAGTCGCCGCACACTTCCTTCCCCTCATGCTGGAGGGACAGCCCAAAGCTGGATCGAAAACTTGCCGGAGAAATTAATCCATAGCTGGATCGACATGGAAAAGGTGTTCACCCAACACTTCCAGGGCACATACAAGCGACCTAACACATATACAGATTTGGTTCGCTGTGTGCAGAAGCCGGATGAAACCGCAACAAGCTTCCTGGCAAGGTGGATCCAGACGAAGGCAAGCTGTGAAAACATGGACCACAATCAAGCAATCCAAGCCTTCACCACAGGCCTCCCGAAGCGGTCGAGTCTCAGACACAAGGTAGTACGCATGTAGGTCAAAACCTCGGAGTCATGCTTGAAATAGCAGCCATGTACGCACAGGCGGATGACGACACATGCGAAGTTGACGGTGCTCATGACATGGCGCCGAGCAGGCGAGCAAGTCACAAACGCAAGGCTCCCTAGGACGACAAAGCCGGACCATCAAACGAGGTCACCACCGCCTTCGAAGGCAAAGGCGGAAATCGTAAGTGGAACGGAAAGGGTAAAGAAGGCGGCTCCAGCAAGCAACGCCTGACTTACGATCAGGCAAAAGCCTTACCCTGCCCAATCCACCCATCCCTGGGGAAGGTTAACCATACACTGGGGAATGCCAGTTCATGGAGGATTTCAAGAAGGACCCCGAGGTTGCTGGAAGCCGAAAAAGAGCAAAAAGCTGAGAAAACAAAGAAGGAAGACGATGATGAGGCAGTCTCCATGTCAGAAGATTAGGATCCTAAGCCGCCACGCAAGGAGAAAAAGTATCCCAAAGTTCATGGCCAATTGGTCTGCTTTTTGGGCACTCCTTCGGCAAAGGAAAAAAAGGCGGAACTGCGCGAGCTCAACGCTACAGTGCATGATGTTCCTCAGTACTTAGACTGGTCCGAGAAGGCAATCACATGGGACAGGGACGATCACCCGGACCACGTTCCGCATCCTGGCAAGTATGCCCTCGTCGTCGACCCAATTGTCTACAACTTCAGACTCACCAAGGTGTTGATGGATGGCGGCAGCAGCCTCAACATCATGTACGAGGACACCCTGAAGCGCATGAACTTGATGGGAAGCCAGTTTGATTACAGTAAAGTCAAGTTCCATGGCATTGTTCCGGGAAAGCAAGCCAAGTTAATGGGAAGCATCAAGCTTGAGGTTACTTTCGGACCTGAGTCAAACTACCGCTCGAAGTAACTCAGGTTCGAAGTAGTCCCCTTCAAGAGTGCTTACCAAGCCATCTTTGGATGGCCAGCTTTCGCCAAGTTCATGGCTCGGCCGTGTTACATCTACAGCAAGTTGAAGATGCCTGGACCCAACGGTACCATCACCGTCAATGGCAACTTCAAGAAAGCAAAGGAATGCGAACGTGGCAACACCGCCTTCGCCGAGGCAGTCCTCCATGCAGAGGAGCTAGCCATGATGAAGCAAGAGACTGATACGTCACACTTGCCGGAGAACGTGAAGACAGTCAATCCCAAGAAGACTTTCAAGGCCTCCGAGGAAACAAAGAAGGCGGATTTGGTGCCAGGTGACAGTTCCAAGCAGGTCACCATTGGATCCGGCTTAGATGACAAATAGGAAAGCGCGCTCGTCGAGTTCCTCCGTGAGAATTGGGACATCTTTGCATGGTCGTCAGCCGACATGCGGGTGTACCAAGGGAACTTGCCGAGCACTCTCTTAATGTCTACAAAGGAGCCAAGCCAGTAAAGCAAGGAATAAGACGCTATGGTGAAGAGAAGAGGAAGGCAATAGGGAAGGAGATCATCAAGTTGCAAGAAGCTAAGTTCATTAGGGAGGTAGTACACACTGATTGGTTGGCAAATCCTGTATTGGTTCCAAAACCCAATAAGGAAATGAGAATGTGCATTGATTATACCGGTTTGAACAGGTGTTGTCCTAAGGATCACTTCGCGTTACCACGTATAGATCAGGTCATAGACTCCACAGCCGGCTCAGAGCTGCTGTGCTTTTTGGATGCGTACTCGGGTACTACCAAATTAAAATACGAGAATCCGACCAACTCAAAACATCGTTTACTACGCCCTACGGGACCTTCTGCTACATCATGATGCCCTTCGGCCTAAAAAATGCCAGCGCGACGTATCAGCGATGCATGCAAAGATGCCTTCACGAGCAAATTGGCCGCATTGTTCACGTCTATGTAGACGACATTGCCGTCATGTCTAAAAAGAAGGCGGATTTGTGACGACTTGCGAGAGACCTTTGATAGCCTCCGGGTATATAAAATGAAAATCAACCCGAAAAAATGCGTTTTCGGGGTTCCTGCCGGCAAGCTGCTCGGTTTTATCGTTTCCGAACGAGGAATAGAGGTCAACCCAAAAAAATCAAGTTAATCCTCAACATATCCAGGCCCAAGGACCTAAAGGACGTGCAGCGAATTGCCGGCTCGGCGGCTGCCGTCAGTCGTTTCATTAGCCGTCTTGGAGAGAAGGCAATGCCTCTCTACCGGCTTCTGAAGAAATCCGACAAGTTTGAGTGACAGACGAAGCAGATGCCGCCTTGAAACAACTCAATGAAGCATTAACGTCTGCCCCAATCTTAGCATCTCCTCGAACGCAGGAACCAATGCTGCTTTACATCGCGGCAACTAACCTAGTTGTCAGCGTAGTCCTAGTTGTGGAACGCAAGATAGAAAAATCAGAGATCCCGGAACAGCGTCCAGTCTACTTCATTAGTGAAGTATTCTCCGTCTCGAAGCAGCGTTATCCGCATTACCGAAGCTGGTTTATGGTATTTTCTACGCCGCCAGAAAGTTACGACACTACTTCCAGGAACATTCAATACAGTAGTGAGCAAGGCACCTCTGGGTGATATAATCAACAATACGGATGCTACAGGCCGAGTCGCCAAGTGGGGCATTGAACTCGCTGCCTTCGACATCACGTACAAACCTATAAATGCCATTAAGTCTCAAGCTCTAGCAGACTTCATCGTAGATTGGACAGAAGCCATGGACGAAGTATCTCTCCCTGAAGAGCATATTGGATCATGCACTTTGATGGATCAAAAATGCTTCAGGGCTCGGGGGCTGGCATTGTGTTAAGAAACCCGTAAGGAGACAAGCTTAGCTATGTTCTACAAATTCACTTCAAAGCAACAAAATGTTGCCGAATACGAAGCACTCCTTCACGGCTTACACATCGCCAAAGAACTAGGCGTCCAGTGTGTCCTCTGTGGCTTGGTGGCACAGCAAACACTTGGAACTTGTGACGCAAAAAGTAAGACAATGGCGGCATACCGCGCTACCGTTGACGAATTCGCTAAATGCTTCCTAGGCTACGAGGTCCGCCATATCCCAAGAGCTCAAAATGAGGCGGCAGACACACTTGCCTGATTGGGGTCTGAACGCAAAAAAGTACCAAAATATGTTTTCCTGGAACACTTACACAAGCCGTCGATAAAAGGAGCAGACCTCCTTGACCCAGAGTCGGCAGAACCAGTCGGAGACGCCAGTTATGCCGTCTACCTGGTAAAGCCGGATTGGACCACACCATATTTGGACTTCCTGATAAATCAGGAATTGCCAGACGATGAGATATTGAGAAGACAAATCATAAGGAGGTCCAAGGCGTTCGCAATCATCAATGGCGAATTGTAGAAGCGTAGTACCACAGAGGTTTACCAACGTTGCATGTCGCCAGAAGAGGGTAAAGACTTGTTGGACGAGATACATGCTAGAGTTTGTGGACATCATGCTTCATCCCGCTCCCTTGTGTCCAAAGCTTTCCGGCAAGGTTTTTACTGGTTGACAACCAAAGCTGACGCGGAAGATATAGTCAAAAAAATGCAGGGGCTGCCAACTGTATGCCAGACAACCGCACATGCCGGCTCAGGAGCTCAAGACAATACCCATCACATGGCCTTTCGCAGTCTGGGGCCTGGATATGGTTGGTCCATTCAAGACGGCACCTGGTGGCTACACGCATTTACTTGTAGCTGTAGACAAGTTCACCAAATGGGTTGAAGCTAAGCCCATCAAAAAGCTAGACGGTGCCACAACCGCAAATTTTCTGTGGGGAATAATCTCTCGGTTCGGGGTGCCTCACAACATTATCACTGATAACAGCACTAACTTGTCACAAGGCGAAGTCGAGGAATACTGCTATAAGCACATCATCCGCCTAGATCTTGCCTCAGTAGCACACCCGCAGACAAATGGCCAAGTAGAGCGTACAAATGGTTTGGTCCTGTAGGGCATCAAACCTCGTCTCGAAGTACCATTGCACAGGGCAGCTGGGGCTTGGATGGATGAATTACAGTCTGTCATTTGGAGTTTACGAACAACACCAAATAGATCAACCAAGTTCACTCCTTTCTTCTTAGTCTATGGCGCAGAAGCAGTGTTGCCGTCCGACATGATGTACGATTCTCCCAGAGTTCAAGCCTACGTCCAGGAAGACGCAGAAGATGCAAGATAGGATGGCCTTGACCTACTTGTCAAAGAATGCGACGTTGCCCTCGCGCGATCTGACATCTATCAGCAAGGTTTGCGGTGCTATCACAGTCGAAGAGTGAGGCAATGTAGCTTTAGAGTTGGTGACCTGGTCCTCCGCCTAATCCAAGACAGGAAGGGCTTGCGTAAGTTATCCCCACCATGGGAAGGACCTTTCGTGGTCAGTAAGGTGCTACTCAATGGATCCTATTACCTGGTCGATATAAAAGACGGATACAGGAAGAAACAAGGCCGCAAGCGCAAGAGGAAGGTCGACGACAAGTATGACGAAACCAAACGGCCTTGGAACATTGAGCAGCTACGTCCTTTTTACACTTAGCAATTTTCAATTGTAATAAGTACTATATGATTATGAAATAAAAGTCTGTGGTTTGCTCATTCAGTTTTGGGACCATACCATCTTTTGCCTTTTCTCACAATCATATATCTGTTATGTCATAAAAGTTACTGAAAAATATTTTGCTCTGTGCTAAGGTTCCGACTTCTTTAACATTTGCCGTCTGTCGGCTAAAATTAAAGCAAACAACCTTTGCACCGCCTAGTATAGTCATTTGTTTGTTTATGTGTGGGTCGCCTAGTAGTATGTCGTCGGCACCAACATGCCGGCTTTGGTCTCTGAGTCTAAACTAATTGGTATTGCACCTGGTTGTCTCAGCTAAAGTATCTGTGATGAGGTCCCGCCAACATACGAAACAGCCAAGCATGCAAACAAGATACATATTAAGGCGGCCACTTAAATAAGCCTACCGCCAAGTGTAGCATAAAAGTTGGCCCAACATGTTTACATACCAAAATAAAACAAGTTTTTTCACGTTACAGCTTAACACATCTACTTGTGCTACTGTTTGCAGGGAAAGACGCCTAAGCAGTCGCCGCCTTGGTGGAAGCTGTCTGGAGGCCATGGGGGCTGACGCCGGCATCCTTGGGGCTGGTTTCGCCATCCTGGGGGCTGCGCTCGTCAGCCACGTTTGCGCCTTCTCCATCTCCGGCAGCTTCGGGATCCGCCAAGGTGGGATTGGCTGCTGCAGCACGGGGATTCGGGTGGTCTTTATAGAACTTGCGGATGTCAACCATGTTGGCAACCCGAGTTGCGTAACCCTGGACGGTCCGCAGCACCTTGGACTGCACGATGGGTTGGCCATCTTCGTCTTCGGTTGGAAAGTACTCGGTGAATTGCCGAATGTTGGCGTCCGGGTACCATGCCGAAACTAACACCAACGCCAACCTGGCTCCGCCTCATGCAGCCGATCACAGCTGGCCGTCGCCCTCGCCAGCAGTTCCGGCAAGGCATCAAAGTCAACAGGGTCGCTGTCGTCACCAGGGAAAAACTTGACGGCGAACGCCTTGCCCGCGCCGACAATCCAGTTGACTGTTTCGCCAACCTCCAAGATTCGGGCAAGGCGGGGCAAGGCGTCCACGTTGTCCCCCAAGTTTGCCGGCACTGCAAAATTCAAACGTGTTAGACATTGAGGCAAGTGACTAAGTGCTCAAAGAAACATGAAGATGAAGAGGAAAATCTTACCAAGGACATGCTCGTGGATGACGTTGACTTCATCCATGTGGCCGGCGAGAGTCTCCTCAGCTAGCTGGAACGCCTTGGCATGCTTCTCCTGCTGCAGCTGGGAGTTCTTGGTCACCTCGGCAAGAGTGTCGCCCATGGTTTTTAGCTGCTCTGTCAGTTTGCTAACCTCGGTGGCATGAGCCAAGTCCCGCTGTTCCAACTCCTGCGCATGACCTGCCTTCAGTTTCATGACCTCATTGGCCAATTCTGCAGCTTCATTGATCAGGGCTTGCATGTCAGTGGAGTTCTTGAGCACATCTTGTGCAGTGTTTAATAATTCTACAAAGCGTGAAAGACGCCGTCTAAAAAGCTTGTCGGACGAAAGCAAAAAGTTGACGGACAAAAAGAAGGCAAAGATATTTGTCACATTCATCCTTTTTGTGAGCATCTTCCAAGCTCGCAATTTAGGCGTCCTTGAGCTCCATGTCCTGCCGCAATTGCTGGCATTCTTTGATTTTGGTCTCTTGAGCACAGAATAACTCAAGGTTCGAAGCAAGAACAGCCTATCGCACGAAGACAACTTTGAGATTAACACAGTATAGCCAAAAGACCACTTTGCCGGCTAAAAGTATTTTTTAACCGCCAAAGTGCTCGGGGGCTGCGACTATGGAATATGTTACCTCAAGTTGGTCATGTGCGTGTACCAGTTGCAGGTACCTTCAGGCATGGCCTTCAGCGTTTGCTGAGGATCTTTGATTCCTCCGCCAAGTCCAGAGCCGGGACTGGAGGATGACCCGCCGTGGCTCTCCCGCGTCTCGCCTGCTGCCTCCTGCTTCATGGCAATAAATTGGGCGGCATCATTAGCCAAAGCTTCAGCCATCTTCGAGGTAGTGGCACCGGGAGCAGATCTCTTGCCCGCCGCCTTCTCTGCAGCCGCATCCGCAGCACCAGTAGATGCCGCGTTTTCCGCCGCGTATGTTCCCGGACAAAAGACTACGAGAACACAGGCGGCGGGCGTAGTTGGTGCGGCGGCCGGAGAAGCCCCAGGCGGCTTGCCTCGGCCGGCTACCACCTTCACGTTGGAGCGAATCTTGGGCATGGCGGGTTTAGCTCTGAAAAAGGGATAAAAGAATGTCGGCGAACATATAATAACAAACATCAAATGGTAAAGTTAGCAAAGTATAGGCTTGATCACCGTTTCAGGGGGACATTCTCTCCCAAGGTCTCATCCTCTGCGTCGGTGGCGGCCGCCCGTTTCCTTTTCTCCAAATCTTTGGTAGAGCCACCAGCCTTGCGTCTTTCCGTCTTGCTGGTTCCGGCATCATACCAGTTTGGAACCAAGTCAGCGTCCGCCAAGGTCTTCAGCTGAAAAACAAAGCATCGTCAATCCAGCATCCAGTTGGTAAAAATAACTTAAACACTGGAAGCTACGGCTTGCCTCTGGGGCTGGGTTGTCGTGAGTGAACATGGCGACGCCTTCAGCCGCCTTCACGTGCAGAGGCTTGATGAGCTCCCTCAGCCGGTACAGCAGCATGTCCTCGCCCAGGGTGCTGTAACCAGCGCTGTCCGCCTTGTACTCGCACATCTTTAGCGGGCGATGGCGGAGGGGCATGATTTTCCTCGACAACCAGCAGATGACGGTATCAACTCCGTCAAGAAACGGAGCCTCCATCGACTTGGTCAAAAACTCAATCCGCCTAACGGCAAGGCGGAGGTCATTCAACAAGCTGCCAAGTGACATCTTTGCTGTCTAGCATGCCTTGTGGGTAGGCGGACCATTGACGAAGGGAGGAATCCCCGTTGTGGTGCCGGGTGTCGGAATGTCCTTGCAATAAAAGAAAGTACTGGTCCAATTCTTCACCGAATCAATGTAGGGAATCTTTGGATACCAGTCAGGTTGCCGGCAGTTGAAAGTAACACTGCCGCAAGTTGCCAGCTGGCCGCCTGCTATGGTTTGTCGGCGGCACAAAAACCAGTACTGGAATAGCTCTATGGAGGCGGCTATGCCTAAGTAGCCCTCGCACAGCGATTGGAAGCCAGCTAGCACTAATATGCTATTCGGCGCTATGTTGTGCGGCTGCAGCCCGTAGAAGCTAAGCGGCAGAGTCATACCACGCAAACAGTGAGACGCCAAGATGACTCGCTCGCCGTCTTGGGGGTCGGGGACGGTTTCGTTGCCTGGTACCCGCCAAGAGCAATCCGTCTTTGGCGGGATGAAGCCGCCATCCCCCAGCTCTTGCAGGTACTCCGTCGTGATGCACGACGGCAGCCAGTATCGGGAGCCCAGCTCCGCCACCTCCTCCTCCTCAGTGGTGGCCTTGTCGGCGGGAACCTCTTGGTCCACCGTCAGCGTGGCCTCCTCCGTTGACATGTATGGGAGAGGGAAGAAGGTGGGCATGGCCGCTGTGGGTACCACCGGTGCTGGAAAAGATGAAGGGGCCGATGGCGCGGTGCCCGTGGGAGTCACCACCACCGTCGGCGGCATAGATCTAGACCCGGCCGCAGCCGCTGAAGCCGCTATTGGGGGTGCCACCGCTACCGCTGACGCCTGCTCACCCGTGTTCGCCATCTGCTAGGCGTTGCGCCGCTCTTGGCATGCTCGCCGGAGTTGAAGGTGGAGGAGCGCTCGAGGGATTGGAAGCGGCAGTGGTGGATGCGAATGGGGAATAAAATCTATCCCATGGTAACTTGGGGGTATTTAACACTCATGTGCCACGATTCGTGCGCGGAACGGGCGGACGCACGATCTCTGCCACGTGCTCATGTCTCGCACATCGTGGTAATGGTGCGTGTTGCCGTCGCCTCAATTCCCACGCGTAGTGGGGAGACAATCATGATGCACGACCGAGTTCAAACTGTCGTGGACTCTGTGACGTCATCCGTCAACATTTGACGGGACTGGTCATAATGACAAGACGTTTGCCTGGAAGATTCCTGACAAACCATTAGGCCGTCTACTTTTGTCGGATTGCCGCCTGATTCAACTTCGGAATGCTTCAAACTCTTCAGCCGCCTATTATGTCAAGGAACAAGGTGGTTATAGCCGGCAAAAGAAGACGGCGCCTGGAGAACTTCAACCCTTCCGGGGGCTAATGTTGGGGATATGCCTACTGGGGGTATCACTGACATGGATAAATCTGGCTAGTCCCGTGTGGCCTATAATGGTGGCGAAGGCTTTGGCCTGCCAGGCGGCCCAGATAGTCTGTGTACAAGGCGGACGGAGGATGGCAAGACGGAGGCCCAAGACTGAAGCCAATGACGCCTTACGGAGCAAGACGGAAGGCGGTGACTTGCTAGATAGGTTTTGGACTTTGTAGTCTTGCTGGACACGTTTGTCCCTTGTAATCCTAGGTCCGACCGCCTATATAAGCCGGTCCTCGAGACGCCTTTAGGGCAGACTCTCACACAATCCCATACTCATTGTAACCTGTTCACGGCAATTGCCTTATAGTGAGTTATGGCAGCACGTAGGGTTCCGCCACCGCCGTGGAACCTGAAGCTGGGTAAACCGCCGTGTACAATCCCGACCTCGATGACGTCCACCTTCCTGCCCTACGTTCACCCTCAGCTAACAGGACCCGTCTCCTATCCAAGATGCTGATACGACGACAAAAGGCCTCCACAAGCTGTCCTCCCCTTGGGAGGGCCCCTTCATCATCAGCAGAGCGCTGCACAACAATGCGTACTACCTCACCGATGTACGCGAGGAGAGAAAAGAACAAGCCAGTTACCCCTTACGAAGAGGGGAACACCCGTGGAATGTCAGCCTCCTCAGGCCTTTCTACTCCTAGAGCGAGTGTAACACCCTGTATCTCCTTTCAATAAAGAGTTGGCAACCCCGAGCACACACTCAGGGGCTGTCGTTGTATCAATCAGAACCTTTCTTTTTTCGTCCGACTGCGGCTAGCCGACTACCGATCCTCGCTTACGATACTTTAGTAGCGTGCCTGGCTCCAAGGCCCGACTCTCAGATCAGGCTGCTGACCGCAACCCCGCTGACACGCCGGCCAGAGCACAAGCTATAGCCACACGCAAAAAGCTCATAAGAAAGGAAAAGTTTTCCGGCTCGCGGATAAAAAAACTTCGCCTCCGCTCGCATAAGTCCAGCCTCCCAAAGATCTCAGTACTCTGCGCCCCGCCAGCCGGCCCGCTCTTCGGATCCAGCTGCAGAGTTCAGCTGGCAAGAGCAGGGGTCGCAGAGCCGAATGCACGGGAAGGGGCACGGGTGGCAAAACGAGGGCGAGCCGGCTCCTAATCGAATAAAACTGCTAAGTTAAAAGTGCCAACCATTTTGATTTTGTCGACTAACAATTTAACAAAACTTTATGTGCTGTCATTTGCCAGCCACGCAAGCTCTCAAAGGCTAGCCGGAAAGATTCAACTCGACTAGCTACGCCAGCCGGGTCGAATCTCGGGGGCTAGTCCACGTGGACGCCCGGCTGCCACGACCAACCGGGCAAATTCTCGAAGATACTTGGTTCAGATTCGGCTCGACTGGCTGCGCCAGTCGGGCCAAATCTCGGGGGCTAGTGAGGGTAAATAGGCTCTGTCGCCTTCACTACATCACGAAGAAATTCAAAGACAAAAGCAGTCGAGAAAAATTCCGAACAGAAACAAGATAAAGGAGACGAAGCTCCACAAAATTCACGAGTCAAGTACCAGAAGTGTTAAACAACTACGCCCGGCATCCCGGGGACAAATAAAGCAAGTTCACAACAAACGACGCAAGATACAAATTTCCACTCGGCATGCCGAGGTCTTCATTCGGTGGCCTTCGAGGCGCCAGCTACATCGGCAGTCTTGGCGGGGTCGGCCTTGGAGTCGCTGGCACCTTCAACAGCTTTTCCCTTCGCGGGATCTTTCTCCGGCTCTTCAACCTCCTCGCCATCGTCCGCCTCCTCGTCTTCAGCCACCTTGGCAGCCGGCCGGTCAGGGATGAACTCCTCGAAGCTGATGAAATCGGTGATGGTGCAGGCGGCATCATGGAAGACGAGGCGCTCCTTAAGCACCTCATAAGTGTCGTCATCCCAGAAGCCCACCTTGAGCAGGTCCAAGTCAGCATCCGGGTACCAGGACTTTAACAGTGTCACGGCCCACAAGGCTCCACCACGCGCGGCCGACTCCTGCAGCACCAGCACCGCAGCCGGCGCTAGCATGAGACGGTGGGCCAGCTCAGCCAGGACGATCGGGGCTCCCTGACCAGGCCAGACGTACTTGCAGATCTTCCTGGCTGCGTAGGCCACCGAGCAGGCGTCGATGCCAAGTTGCGTCGCCCGGTCTCCCACCGAAGTCGAGCAGCCGGCGATAGCGGCCTCGGTTGGCTCCACTCCAAGGATATCCAGCTGGGTTTTCGCCGCTTCCATGGCCGCAGACGGATAATAGCCTACAGCCGAAAAAAGGCATCACGACAAGAAAACCGAGACCGAAAGACGCGAACTTCATCGCAAGACTTACTCCGGATGGCTGGATCAGCCCGAAGCAGCTCTTTGCGCGTCGACTCCTTGACCGTCGTCAGGCGGCCGACCTTCTCCTTCAGCTTCTTGATCTCCTGCTAGTCAGCCGTGTGCTGCTGGTTGTAGCCCTTCTCCAACACCTCGAAGGCTTTCCGCGCGTCCTCCGCCGCCTTCTCCACCGTCCCCTTGGCCTCGACCAGCCGGACCAGCTCCGCCTCCCGCTCCTGGTCACGCTTCTTAAGGTGCTCCACCTCCACCGTCAGCTCGCTGAACAGGAATGTGTCCAGTTTGGCGCGCAACGCTGCGTCGCTCTCTGCAGAAAGAAAAGGTATCAATACTCACAGCCGGCTCCGGATAGAAAATTCACAGCCGGTCGAACACTTACTCTTGGCGGTGTTAAGGTCCTTCTCCAGCCGCCGGACCTTCTTATCGGACTCCTTCTGAGACCACTAAGGAAAAATAGATCAGCATCAAGAGTCACGACGGCTGCTGCAGCCGGCCCGTGGCAGCTCGGAAGAATTAAAGACATACCTAAAGCAGTTCCAGAAAGCGCTCGAAGTCCACAAGCTGGTCTTTCATCCCTTGCCTGAGATCGAGGGCGAAATCGAGCGGCTCCCCCGGGACCCGGATCCCCCCGGCATTGGCGGTGATGGATGGGTCAGCCGGCACCAGTTGTCGCTACGAAGCAGTGGCGACATCCGGCGCTGTCCCCTTGGCTTTCTCCCCGGCCGAAGGCACCGTCCGCCTCCTCGCCAGTGTCTCGACCCTCTTCGTGGAGGTCCCCTTCCCGCTCTTGTTCACCAGCTTCTGGACGACCGCCGCTCCAGCCGCGGCTGCCCCTGAGGTGGCACCCGCATTTCTGGCTCCACCTCCGCCAGCCGGCGGAATCACCTCGTCAACCTGGGGTCCAACTGGCTCGGACCCCGCACCCGGCACGGGGAGCTGCTCGCCCTGCTCCCCTCCGCCGGCCTTCTCCCGCTCCTCCGCCACCCGGGCGGCAGCCTCGACTGACGCAGTCGGCGCGGTGGCTGTCTGCGCGGCGCCACCGATGGTCAAGGACCTCGGCGCCCTACAGGGCATCAAGTCTCAACAGCAATGACAAGTTCATCAAAGGAAAAGTCACAGAAAAACACTTACGCACGCACGTTGGCCAGGATCTTCCTCGGCCACTTCCTCACCAGTGGCTCCTTGTCCTCGTCGTCTTCTGGGCCGGTTGACGTAGCCGGCTTCGTCCTCTTCATGCGAGGGGCCGAGGTCGACCCCGCGGTTTCTGCACTCTCAATACTCTCAGTATCCGAGAGATGAATGACTACCACAGGCTTTTTGACTTCATCAACTTTTGACCTAGACACATCCGGCTTACCCCGAGCAGCCGGTGGCACGTCGCCCGTCTCGCCGTCACCAACCGGCGCCTGGCCATCCACGCCCTCGGCCTCGTCGCCCTCTGCCTCGCCCTCCGATGGGTCCTCTACTGCCGCAGCCGGCTCCGGCTCAATGTTTGGCAGGAACTGGGGGCCGTTGGGCCCGTCCTCCTCCAACTGGATCGTGAAGAGCTGTGCAGCCGGCTCAGTGAGCAGCCGGCCAAGATATCGAAGAAGAGAAATGAGAGAAACAAGAGCAAAGACAATACTTACCCAATGTAACAGCCCAAAGTTTGAGTACCTGAAAACCTGAGTAAAATTTCCACTTTTGTGTTCATTGCATCATGGCATCCATATTAATTTGCTAAACCACACACTAATTGGTTTGGCACCATTGAAAAACAAAATGCCAAACTTGCTTTACCCAATCTCAAAACAATGAAGGCACTCAAACTTGCAAAACAAAGGTACTTGACATCTTATATTTGTTAAGGAAGTTCCAAGAGTTCAAAATAATATTTTGAATTTGCTCTAAAATCTCTAGAGTATTCTTCAAATTTTCAAATTACCAAAAATCCCTAAACATACCTCTGACCAAATGTTGTCCAAAACATTTTATTTTGCAACCCCAATTTTTGTGGTGTTTCTACATGTGGTTAGGAGGCTACATGAATTTTCTCATATTTTTCTAAAATGTTTTAGTGCCTCAATTAAATCGCTGAAATGCTGCTGGATTTAAAAGAAACAGAAAAGGACCTATTTGTAAAGGGGAAATGAGAACAAGGGGCTTTCTGCAAAATCCTCTTCTTCTTCCTTCTGTAGTGACCGAGTTCTGATCGCGCCGCACCAGCTCATCGCCTGCCCTCCTTGCTCGCTGCTGTCCACGTGAGGAGAAGAAGAGCACCACGAGGCTGCCCTACTCCTACCCTATCCACTCGCTCACCTGCCCTCGCTCCCCATTCTTCTCCCCATGGCTCCGAAACCGAGCCCGTTGTCCGACACATCGCCACCGTTCCCGGATGCCCCAAGCAGAGTGAAGACCGCCATTCTCTTCGCCGTGTCCTCCTTTCCGTCCTCGCCGAAGGAATCGAGCCGGGGCGCTGGGAATCGAGGGCTCCGTCCACGACTTCGCCGCTGCCGTTCGAGCGCCGCCGTGGACAAGTTCGTCGCCGTCGTTGCAACTCCGGCCTCCCTGAGCACGCATACGCCTCCAGGGTGAGCTAATGGTCCTCCCCAGTCCCCACTGCCTCTGTTCCTCCCCTCGCCCTCTGTGTCGCCGTCGCACCGCAGGCCGCCGTGAGCAACCGTGCCTCAGCTCGGATATTCCGAGTTCAACACAACCGGATAATCCGGATACCCCCAGTACGCCGTTGCTTAGGTCCTTAGCGAAAGTTTCAATCCATCCCCGATGATCGGATTTTCCGTGTAGCCAAAAATCGGAATATCCGAATAACAGCAGTACGTTGAAATGCATTTTCTTCAGTCCATCGGATATTCCGAGTGAGACAAATTCGGATAATCTGATGTTGATCAGTACTTAATGAATTCCCTGTTTCATCTCTCTCTTTCAAATTTGGGTAATTAATTTTTGGTTGTTAAAAATAAATTATTAAAGGCACATGTTTAAAAGAGGGAGTTTATAAATGTAATAACTTGTTTTGGTTCATCAGAAATTTGTGTTTGTTATACCAAAATGCTCAGAAAAAGGTGAACTACTTAAAATCATCATCATCATGCATACTCGATCACAATTACAATACTGTACTTTTAGTAGTACTAGAATCACTAAGTTAAATGTGGGGTACCTCTATTCCCTAGGTAAAGCAGGTATCGCCGTACCCCCACTTAAAATTGCTAGATAGCTTATGAAAAGGTTCAGTACCTTAAATTGTCATGTCATCATGTTTGTGCATTGCACCTATTGTGTTCGTGGTATTTATTTGTTCCTTTCCGGTGTTGTTTGTGCATCGGTAGATCAATGAGTTGAAGTGCCACCACCGTATCGTGACGATCCCTATTACCAGCACTCTCAGCAAGGCAAGCGTAATCCCCCCCTCTGAGCATGTCTTCTCCTATTTTCCGCAAGTATTTTCTCCACTATAATATTGCATGCGGTTCCAAATGTCAATTTGTTTGGATTAGAGTATCCTATAGTTGCATTAAGTTCCGATGCCATTACCTGTTTCCCCTCCTATTATCCATAGGTTTGTATTGTTGGCCTGAGATACTTAACTATGCTATGTTGATGCTTAGCCATGCTTAGTTAAATGTTTATTCGTCCGATGGATATTTCATGTTGGAAACAGATGTTGAAATGTTCGGATGATGGTGGAGAAATTGTGGTGACAGGTAATAAAATGCTTAAAGGTGGGGATGAGAGGCCACTGTGGTTGTGGTGCTTTGTCTCGTTCTCGCTGCCTAGGTGCGAGTTCTTTACCTCTTGAACCAAGACTGAGCGTGCAACCATGCGTGAGGCCTATGCAATTGCAGGAACCCTTATTCGACTAAATAACTTGTGAGGGGCTAGCTAGGGTCCTCTAGTTCGAACTTCCATTTACGCGTGCGTGATGATGGTGGTTGAGAATGGGATGAGGATGGTGGTGTTAGGAAAATGAGTGGCCGTGGGGCAGGGTGTTGGAGCCACTAAACCTGTCCTACCGCCACTGATGATCCTGGAAAGTCTCGAGTGAGGGAGAAGTCGTCACCGCTCCCACCCAGCCGGCTCTCCCCGGAAGAGAGCTAAAAGCTAGGCAATGGGCCGGACGGTACGTGTGGCAAACATTGTACACCCCTGCAGGGTTAAATCTTTTCGAAAAGCCGTGTCCACGGTTATGGACGACTTGGGAAAGGACGATAAGACCATAGAATAACTTGAACGGAATGATTAAAACCTGAGTATTAAAGGTACTACTCAAGAATGCAAGGTTAGCTTCCTCGAGGGTGATTCGGGGAGGTGCCTTAGTAGAACAGGTACATTGGTAAATGGTGGTTGATGATGAGAAAGGTGATCAAGAGAAAAGAGTTACTTCTTACCCCTTTTTAAAATACTCTGATTAGTCGATGCCATGGAGTTGTGTTTCTATAAATAAAATCAGCTTTATGCAAAACAGCCATAAAACTTTGAAAGCCTCATCGAGCTAAAGCTCTATATTTAATCTTGCGAGTTCGTCGAACTCAACGTCGTTTGTTTTGTTTCAGAGGATGATTTCACCGACCTCGAAGGTGGGTTCTTTGTGGATGTCGACGAGTAGTCTGGGGTTCCCAGGTGGCAGCTTGGGATATTCCAGAACAGCTGGCACTTGAATGTTTATCTGTAGGCCTCTTAGGCCATAATTTGGATCTTGTTGTTAGAACAACTTAATTCGCTTCCGCATGTTGTATTGTTGGGTCTGTGACTTCTGGTTGTAATTTGCTATCTTTCTCTATTATAAGAGTTGAACTATAATGCTTTGTGTCGTAGAGTCAGTGATGTGCCAGTTGTTCCACAAGTCTTGATCTCTCTGTTATGCATTGATAGTTGTGCCTGTGTTAAGGCATCAATCGGGGTGTTGTGTTGCCGATGATCCATTCCGAGCAATGCCTGCCAAAGGTTTTGGCTGGGGATTGGTAAACCCATAACCTCCAGTCGTATCGCTTAACCGGTGACACACATCATCACTGTATAGCAGTCGGGTCGGGGCGCCACACCCGAGGTGGCAGCTTCCTGCGGGAATACGGCGATTTGCCATATTTCCAGTCGGCCTTGACCTTCTGCTCCTTGGCGATGTGTCGGAGCTAGCCGTTCAGAGAATCCAATTTCAGCCTCCTCCACGTAAGATGGGTGGGATTGTAGCACCCATCCACATGACAGATCTTGTGAGACATGTCCTGTAGCGGCACTATCCGGTTGTAGAGCCAACACAAGGTCAGATCCCGCGTGGTCATGCCCTCCTTCGCCAGCTCCTCAATCCGGCTGATCATTTTGGCGACCTCCTTCTGGTCACCGCGGACCTTCAGGCAGGCCGATATGGTCCTCGCCCTCCTTTAGGTTGCAGACGTAGAAGTACGACCGCTGCCACTCCTTGACCGTGTCTGGCTTCTTGAAAGCCGACAACTTTGATTGAGGCCGGCGGTAGACGACCGCGCACCCATAGTCGACGAATCCCGTCTCCTCTCCGTCACCCAGGTACCGGACGCGGAGGTAGAACTGCCGGCAGAACAGATCGAGGTTCAGCCGGATGTCGAGCGACCCCTCACAGATCGCGGAGTAGTAGCTCAACGAGGCTATGGAGTTGGCCCCAAGATGGTGTGGCTGCAAGCCAAAAAGCTGGAGAAATTGCCTAAAGAACAGGCCCGCCGGCAACGCGAGCCCGCAGTCGAAATGGTCACGGAAGACCACCACCTCGCCGGCGCGTGCGGCGTGGATCACCTCGCCAGCCTCCGCGAGGTGCACCCCCACCCGCTCCTCCAACAACAGGAGGCCCCGCGCCCAGAGATTCTCGACTTCCTCGGCGACGATATGCGAGCCGCGCCACTCGCCGCTGCCCTCATTCTCGTCGGCCATCTCGGGATCCAGCGTGTCGGAGGGAGTTCTCCACAGCGTCGATGTCGATTGGCGGTGGCCCGTGGTCGTCGCGCCGCTGGCTCCCCGCGGTGGAGAAGAAACGAGCTTGTCGAAGAAGAAGGGAGGAAAGAATGCGGTGTCGGCGGCGGCGTCGCGCTCGGTGAAGATGGAGGCAAGGGGGCGAAGTGAGGCGAATCCTTCTCCCCAATGCCTCCGACCCCTATTTATTGCCGGACCCGATGCTCCGCTTCCCGTAACCGCACCCACAATCTACGCCGCATGGCGCGCAACCGCGAGATCGTGGGCGACGGTTTCACCTACAAAGGATCTCACACACGCTCCATCGCCAAAGAAGATCCCACGACGGAACCTAGGCGTCGTCTCGACTGCCGGGCGACCGCCCCGCAGACGGTTTGGACGTGCCAGTGTCATCGCCTACATCATCTCCTGCATCCGGCCAGCGGAGCTTTCGACGCTTCGCGTTCCTAACCGGATAAGTATACAAGTGAAGTTTTGATGAACACGCAGAAGCCCTCCTCGCCATAGCCGGCGGCATCGCTCCATCGTGTTCGGGGGCTAGTGTCATGGGGATAAACCCCGGGTGCCCAAAGACCCACAAAAGATCCCGAGCAAACGCAAAATCAAGTACTACAAGTCATCCGCTCGATCGCCTCTGACCGCTTGGCTCGGCCAAGTCCGCCTGCTCTGAGGGCAGTTAGCCTCCGCCTGGCTCGCCATACGCTCCAAGGCGGCATGGGCAGAAGAAGAACTGCAGGCTTGTCATCATCACGGTTCCCAGAGACAACCAGGCAACGACAAGGACACCGCCTTATACGACCGAAGTCAACTAGGGCAGCTGGTTCCGGGTAGCGCACAGCCGTGTGGCCGGCTGCCAACTACCTACGACGAGAAGAAGAAGACAAGGGGCGCCGCCCAGTACACCGATGGAACATTACGAGAAGAGTCCGCCGTACAGCGCAGGCGGCGGCGTCATCGCCGGCTAGCTCTCCACATAGCCCAGGCAAGGGCTAAAGTGAGGACTAGCCTGACGTCTCCTACACCACTGAGGACACCAACGGGACTCCACGCGGGGTCAGCGAAGCCCCATTGGGCGCAGCCGGACGGAAGTACCCGCCCTTTCGGTGTGGCACCCCGATCCAGATGATCGAGTTACCCCATATACCAGTCCCAGAAACACTGGATATACGACAACTTGATAAAAAAAAGGCATAACCAAATACATATATGGCTCCAAGTTCGGATGGATACATGATTACAATACGGGGTGAGGCTCCAGCGATCGCGCAACAGGCGCACACAACAGTATCTACATTATTTTTCTAACATCGAGTCTCTATCAGAGATGGCAGCGGGTACGTAGGTAGTAGCATGGCAACGACGGGCCTTATTCCACAGGGTTCTGCCTGGGATACTGATTCCTAGTTCTCATACAGCGGGTACTCGGCGACGGGTGCAGCGGGATCTGGCCACATAAAAAGCCAGGTGAGTACATTGAATGTACTCGCAAGACATTAGCCTGAAATCAAGCAAGGTCTTCCTATATGACATGGCATAAGTTCGGAAAGTAGCATGGCATAAGTTCGGGTATAAAGGTGTGAGTCCAAGCTTAACGGTTGGACATAACTTACCTACTTATCTTAGTAGGGACGTTTCGTATTTCTAAAGTGAGATCACATTACTCTACAACATGTAACCACAACTAGGCTCCCAAGCCTCTAGCCAACTCTGGCTTTACTCTAGGCTCTCAAGCCTCTAGCCAACTCTGGCTAGGCTCTCAAGTCTCCATATGACCGTTGGGTTTTACATTAATTATTTCTCCATGTTCGACCGGACTGACTCATAGCGTGACCTGACCCAAACATCGTCACATAACCTAGGGACAAGGCTAGATTCTAGATTTACACTATCGAGAGGTTGCAACATTTATCCACACGCTGAGGTCTAGGCTTGTACCGCCGGTACCGAAGTACTAGAACCGATCATGGCGAGCAGTACAAACCCACACTTCCATAACCGTTTATTCTACCCAGACACTCCCTGTGTAGCCACCGACATGTCCTAGGGACCACGTCTTATGACGAAGTGAATCCGGCATGCCCCCAACAGATGAGCGACGCCTAGCTCCGGAACCTTTGCAAGACAAGACCTGACCATAAAGGTAACCGACTAGACTTGCCAAAAGGGTGGCGTCAAAGGAGGCTTGATAGAATACTCGGCCATGGTCCGCCCATATGAACGACGCATGGTTGTGCTGGTTGTATTTGGTGAGTGGCACTATGTGACACAACCTAGTCGAGGGAGGTGGTTATCTTCTTAGTCAATTTTAATTCCTGCCATCAATATGATCCTAGCAACACATGTCATTCACATAATAATCCAAGCAGTAATAGATAGTATTGACCGGGCGACTGTGGCGCCACCATGAATCAATGTCCAAAAAAAATGGCACAGTTGGTTAGCGTCAACCGGACGACTATGGCGGAGATGCCTCCGACCAGCGCCATCTCGTTTGACTATAAAAGTTAGCACAGTTGTTAGCGTCAATCAGACGACTATGGCGTAGATGCCTCCGACCAGCGCCATCTTGTTTGAATATAAAAGTTAGCACAGTTGTTAGCGTCAATCGGACGACTGTGGCGGAGATACCTCCGGCCAGCGCCATCTCGTTTGACTACAAAAGTTAGCACAGTTGCATTGTTCCACCATTCCTTCGACTGTGGCGGTTCTCCTAGTCCATTGTCTCGAGAATGGGGAGTGATACGCAGGATATTGAAGATAAACAAATATATAGTAATGCAACAATATTCAATGCAATATGGCATGTGAGATGCAACAGCAACCGAATTAAACAATCAAGAAATTTTCTAAAGTTCGACCAAGCTTGAGATCGTGTTAACGGCTTGCCTTCAGCACTGGGGTATGGTTCGGGATCAACTTCAACTTCGTTGGGGAAGTTTAGATCTAACAAGGGAATAAAAATATGCATAAAAAACCCCTCCTAAGCCATTGAATAAAAGACCAAGCAAATAAATTCCAAATGAATTCATTTTGGTGCCAATGGACAGAGATTTTCAAAACAAAGCCGTCAAAAAAAGATTCATATTTTTCTGACTATTTTTGAGGAAGATATGGCCCTCCAAAGTTAGGTTTAAATTCTGCCTAAATTCAAATAGAAAATAAAACAGAAAAACGTTTCGGTTAATCATTAAAATCCTGACGAGTGGGACCCACTGTCAGTGGCCCACGGTGTTTAAACCGTTTTTACACGCGGGAGATCAGGGGAGCGCACTGTGCCGTCTCCGGCGAGCTCACCGGCGACGTTTTCCCGCGGCCAGGGCGACAGGGAGGTTGAGGAGAGGAAGCAGCGTGGCTCAGGGAGTCTCCGCGCAGCTCGTCCGCGCACTCGCGGATGCCGGCGAGGTCGGGTTGGGGCGGAGCTTCTTCTTCCGCGGCGACGGCGATCTGTTGAGGACGGATTCGACGGCTCCGGCCACTAATCACCCAGGCGAGGGCGGCGGGAGGTCCATCGTGCTCCAGGAAGGTGGTGTATAGGAGGAATCGAAGGGGGAAGCTCTCACGGCGAGGAATTTGTTTGGAGCCCGTGCGGCTAGGGCAAACTCGTCGCCGGTGCTGTGGCGCTCTCCGGGAAGTGGGACTGCGTGGGATGGCGATTGGGAGGGTGAGAGTGGTGGTGCGGGGTCTGGAGGCTGCTGGGGAGGGCTACTTATAGCCTCCCGAGGGGTGGCCGCCATTATTGGCACGGGCGAGGTGGCGCGCGCTGTACTGCGCACTGTTTTGCGCGGCGCGACACGGAGCTGGTGGCGGAGTGTCTCACGAGCTCACAGGGGAGAGGTGGATAGGCACGGGGGCGCGGTGGATTGGCTAACGAGCGGGGTCCCGGTGGCACTGCTCCGGGTGGCGCGTCGGCTTGCGTCTGTGGCCGTGTGGAGGTGGCTTCTCCGGTGACACGTGGGTGCCAGAAGGTGGAGAGAGTGGAGGGGCACTTGCTGGGCATGGTTTGGAGAGAGGGGGAGCAGAACGGCGACGACCAGAAGCTGGCGGCGCCGCCTGGCAAGACCATGCCAGTGGTGACCACGGTTTTGGGCATGCTAGAAGCGGCATGGGGACGTTTCTCTCAGCTCCGAGCTCCAAATGACATGAGGTTTTCATCGTTGTGTGCCAAATTTGAAAACCTGCAACTTTGCTGAATAAAGTTTTTCCAAATTCGAAACTTGGTCTATGTAGAAAAGTTTAAAAACCATACTGGCTAAAAAGGGAACAGGGGTTTTGGGGAAGCAAAAGAAATGTGGTTTTGCCCATCTTCTGTTCTGAGGTGTAGACACCCCTTGTGCATGCACCTAGGTCCTTGTCTTCCTCTGAAAAAAATAATTGACTAGCTTTTGAATCTATTTAAGTTTGAGGGCAGATTTTGAATAGGAAAAATATGAGGTAAATCCTCAAGTGCACATCAAATATTTTTGCATAAATAGGCTATATATTGCCTAGGGATCATTCCCTAATTTTTGTAGAATTTTTGAAATGACATTTAATATACTTCCTTTGTAAAGCTAAAATAAATGGATTTTGGTTTATCGATAAATGGAAATATTTAGAAAATGATTTTGGGTAAAAGGGGCAAGAAACAAGTGTACCAAGTGGGAGAGAACCCAACACACAAGATCCCAGGCTTGGACAAGATTTTGTAAAAGATTGCAAATAGAAAAGGTAGTTAAACCCAGAAAATTAAATCCAAAGTTGATAGCAATATTATTTTAAAAGGAATTTTTGAAAGACCAAATTTTAGGATGTTACATTCGGGCACGTTGTACTGCAGACCAGCGACATCATGATTGAGACCTCCTGTAGACCACGTCGGCCGGCTGGTACGGCCAGCCAGCCCCGCCTGTAAGCCAGACAGTCAGGCCTATATAAGCCTGTCTGGGCACCCAAGTAGAGGGTCGGTCGATCCGAAACCAGCTTCTTCTTTCCCACCCTCGAGAGCAATCTAGATAGAACCAGAGCCATGGAGAGCTTTGCGAATAGCTCAAGGAGGAACCCTATACTTTGTCCACCGATATTCGAGAGATCATGCAGGAGTACGACTGTTACCTCCATCGTGAGGGCTCCGAACCTGGGTACTTCGCGTCTTAGCGCTCTGGCGCAATCCCTGCGGGTGCCCATGCTGCAGTACGCTGCTCCCACACCTATCTTAGCCACCCCGTGGCATATGCCGTGTTCGATACCACGTCACGGTGTATTAAGACGGAGATGGTTCCGAGTGGTTACCCACCTATGTGTCATTTATTATTGTGTTGCCACATGTTGAAGCTTTGACTTTTCCTAGGATCTCCGGAGTCAGCATGAATAGTGTTTGTCATCAATGTTGAGCGACAGGTCTTGCTCGTCCGACTGTCCCGTTGAATTTATGTTCGAGATAATTTATAACCGTGTATGAACAGTTTGACGAAGGAAGTGACTTGCATGGAAGAAAATGATGTCATTTAGTTAAGTCGTACTGATTAAGTCGGCACGGAAGCCTAGCAAGGCGTATATTTTCTTGTCCATCCTAACACACCGTCTGACTCCCTGGAGTCGGCGTCAGCAGTCCAGGATAAAGAGAAGGTTCCTAATCCTCTTAGTGCATCTCGCTGTTGGCTCGTCTCTACAGTACGTTCATATTCGCCAACCTGACATGTACATGGTATGGAGTACATACGAATGAAGGGCTTTGCACGGAAGAAAAGGATGTCAGTAGATTAGGCCGGACCGATTAAGCCGGCACGGCCGGTTGTATGCAAGAGGTCTTCACATGTCCTAGGGTGTATAGACTCATCGTACCATGGGACTGATCGAGCTACAACGATGCCACCTTGAAAATGGAAGGAAAGACCGAAAAAAACGACCACACAAGCGTATCGCAAAAGCAACGATCAACTAAAAGCACGGGTTGGGCGCACGACGTGAGTGAAACCAGGGTGTTCTCGATGGTTGTTTATTGAGGCGTGCCTGCAGATGTTCTGCATGTGATCCCATCGGTAGCCGTGTTTGACTTGTCGCGTGTGTACTGTCATGTACACAAGTGATAGGGACAAACAGTTCTGGTCGGTATGTACATATTCTATCACTGGGCAGCGAGATGGAGAAGGTCAGTCCTGCCGACTCCTTGGAGTCGGAGCATCGCCGAGTAGTGAGACGGGGAAGGTCATTACTGTCAACTCCCGGGAGTCGGCCAGGCCAAATATTTTCTGTGAGATCTATGCCGGCGAGTGGGAAGTCGGGGCCGTCGCCTGATCGATGACGTCTTCTGCTCGTTACGCCAGCTTCACTGCAAAACTAACATCACCCTCTCTCTTCGTCAACTGAAGGATGGAGTCAGCAAGACAGGGGTTCTGCTCTTTAAGCTGGCCACTGTGTCTAGGGTTTTCGGGTGCGTTTAGTTTGCAGAGGAGGCGAGGAAACCAAGACCTATGGATTCATAGATCTCACAGGAGGGGTACGTACATGTAGTTGTTAATCCGGTGCTTACCTTGGTATTAGTGACATGTTCAACACGTAAGGTAAAACTAAACTGAACAGTGCTCATATAGCACATAGCCACATAGGTAGGGTTTTTTAGGTACAATTGTCCGGTAGTAGCATCTATATGCATTATAGAAGATAAACAGATGATCTACCAGGACAATTTCTTCACATCTTCCTCTAGAGATTCCTTAATAACTCGCCATAGGCTGCATGTTTTGCTCTGACGTGCGGCTTGCGTCTATGGTGGTCTTGACCGACGCCAACGGCATGGTCCGCCATGTTGTAGAAATCTTTCGCAATTCGCCTTCCACAAAATGGACATCGATACCTGTTTGGACCACGTAGGTACCTAATCTCTCCATTCCGTAGTTTGTTCAGGACTTGCTGGCGTTTTGCTTCGAACGATTCATCGTCACTCCCAACGTCATCAGAATCTCCTTCCTACATATCAGAAGAAAATAACAATTAACTGCAATAGTTGGGAAATAATATACAATAAAAAATACAGAATGGTTCCTCAACACGATTTCGGCAAGTCGGAGGGACCATCCATATGGTGGAACCTGATCCAACGGTGGACAAATTGAGTTTGAGTTTGTTTTTTGTGAATCCTACCTAGACTTCTTTATGTAATCGACTGTTAGCAAATACTGAGATGAATCGGGTGGAAGTATACTATTGCGTATTACGGCAAGATTTGTAAAAAATTGGTGCGTACTCTATTGTGGCAAGGACAGAGTATGTACTTGGTCAATCGTATATTTAGATGCATCTAAAACAGTTCTTAATCTGGAGGAGATTGTGTTAGGTAAGAATGCAAAGTTGTACGTGAACTATTCCTTCATTTGTTTAGAACGTACCTCATCTTCCTCGCCGTTGTCAGCCTCCTCGAACGTCGGCATATCTACGGGAGCCGGTCCATTTTTCTGGGGGCCTATCTCGTCCGGCTGCTGCAGGTGGTCGACGATGGCAGCAACGGGATCGTTCTCCTCCAGATATGCCACGGGCACAACCACGTCCTCCTCCAGCTATTCCTCGATGGGATTGACCACTGCGGTGACCACGGCCGGAGTAGCACTTGTGTGGCCATTAGTGGTCGGACCTGGGACGTTGGCATCCTTGTCCTGCGACTGATCTGCCATGGCTTCGCCGGTTCCTCTTGGTTGTTCTATCGTCGGCGGTGGTTGTGTGACTATGTGTGCGGTAGAGAGACGTGTTGGAGGCGGGTGTGTGACTGTGTGAGCGGATGGGGAGCGGTACTTATTAGACGCAGGCGTGGATAGGCGATGCGTCTGACGGTTCGAGTGGCCTGTGCCGTCATAACGCGTCGTGTGGGTGTTCTTGTTCGTTCTTTACCGAGGCGTGGGCGGCGATGCTGTGTGTGATCCCATCAGTCAGACGAGTTGGATTCGCTGGTACACGATTATTAAATGTTGTGTTTGACCAACGATGTGTCGTGTCGGTCCTGTTCGTCCGCGTTCGCACGTCTGCCGCTTACAAGTGGCTTGTATGATCTGGAGAAACATCCTTCTGTCGTGTCGTTTCGTCATTCCACCGTGGTAGGGTCAACTGTTTAGATTTTTTACCAGAGTGGGGCCTTCCTAACGTATGTATTCCGGGGTGTTATCATGGTAAACAAAAGGGAGTGAAGGAGGTTCGTCGAAACGACGTTGTGGCTGTGCCAAACATGAGGAATAAATCTCCGTTCTCAAGTCAAGTTTACATGTGGATATAATTATTTCTGCCCGTTGATTATTTGCATTGTGTATGGCGTGTCGTCAAAACAGGGCTCGGGGGGTCGTGCACCAAGGCGCACCCCTAAATCTAGTTTCACATAGAGGAGGGATAGCTTTGCTACCTTTGGGGAGAGCACCAAATACCATCTCACCCTTCTTTGTTAAGGATTCAACATCAATATGTTCTCCATAAGAATCCTCATCCACATCATCACAAGATATATTGGGATTCGAGGTAGGAGATAACTCCGAATCTCTAGTCATAAGGCATAAGTGAGAACCGGAGGGTGATGATGGGAGAATACTTGAAGCTCCATTAAGATCCATGTCTTGTTCCAACAAATGTTGGGATTCCTCTACATTGTTAGCCACACAAATACTAGAGGATATGGAACCATTATTTTCATGGTAGCAAGATATAGAAAGCATATCATCATGACATTTAGTTAAACAACTAATACATGATATGCAAGGACTATCAACACTAGCATGCAAGACATTTGGAGTGCTAGAAGTGTTTAAGTCCAAAGATAGAACGTTGCAACGAGATAGAGATGAAGTATAGTCAATAGAATATTCACCATCAACAAAGCAATTTCTATCACCACTCACCATATTATTACCTTGTGACAAATCACATGTTGGTGAAGTGGAAGAAGTTGTGAACGCATCACGGTCGGATGTGGAGGGAGAACAATCATCCTCAATAATGTGGGACACTTCATATTTATCTTGAAGTTTGGTCCAAAACTCATGAGCGTTCCGAAAAGGCATGATTGAATCAAGAACTACATCGCTCACAACATAGATAAGACCATTAGATACAAGAGTATCGAGATAAGAGTTTTCCTAATCCTCTAAAGATAACTTTTGGGAATCCTTTGGAGGAGAAAAACCCATATCTACAATTCTCTTAAAATTTGGGTTTATGTCCCTAAGAAGGTTAATCATGCGAATTTTTCAAACATCATAATTTGTGCCATCGAATATAAGAGTGGGATCGTGCACTAATTCTCTAAACGACATATTTACTCTCTAGGCGGTAAAGCCCAAAAAGAGAGCCGAGTCTCTGATACCAATTGAAAGGACAAGGATGTCGCCTAGAGAGGGGGTGAATAGGCGATTAAATTTTTTCCGGTTTAGGCTTAATAATTGCGGAATAAAACTAGGTGTTTAAATTAACAAGCCAACAACCTAAATATACTAGGCTCACCTATGTGCACCCAACAACTTATGCTAAGAAAGACAAGCAACAAGGTGATAGCAATAGAATACTTAAAGCACGAAGGCTATTGCAATGTAAAGTGCATAAGTAAAGAGCTCGGGTATAGAAATAACCGAGGCACGTGGAGACGAGGATGTATTCCCGAGTTGCTCCTTTTTAGGGATGTAT
Organism: Poa pratensis; assembly: GCA_947311845.1. Lineage (NCBI taxonomy): Eukaryota > Viridiplantae > Streptophyta > Magnoliopsida > Poales > Poaceae > Poa > Poa pratensis. The sequence goes on along the minus strand of CAMZMU010000059.1, from coordinate 2,662,108 downwards.
GTCTCGTTGGAGTGGTGTGAGACCACCACAACAGGTTGGTCTCAATGCCACATCAGGCTCACCTTCTTCTCCGATGAACCGCACCACAAAGGATTGTTTCACCTTCAACTATCGGAATCCTTCAAGGCGGAGTCCAGAGCCTTTACAACAATGATCCGGGGCACACACCCACAACTAAATTGGGGGCTCTCGAACAGCTACAAGTGACCACAAGAGGTCTCAACCACCACAATGACGTCTAGGGTCCAAAAACCCAAGAGTAACAAGCTCACAAACTTTCAACTTCCACGAATCCTCGTGGAGAGCACAAACCGATGCACAATGCAATGGCTAGAGCACAAGTGCTCAAATCCTTCACTCTCAAATCCCACCAAAAGCAATTAATGCTTATGGGGGGAGAAAAGAGGAAGAACAAAGAAGAACTCAACAAATGGAACTCACAGATCAAGATCTACTAGGTTCCCCTCACTTGGAGGAGGGATGGATTGGTAGAATTGTAGATCTAGATCTCCTCTCACTTTTCCGTCAAAGATATGCAAGAATCATGGGATGAAAGCAAGCTTTTCCAAGGTCAACAATGGAGGAGAGAGAGGGAGAGGGGAAAAACGTGCTCAAAAAGTCCCCCAAACCGTTTGGGAAGAAGACCTATAAATAGGTGGGGCTAAAAACTACCTGTTGGGCCATTTTCGTGAGGGCTGGCCTTGGAGCCCGGCCAGGCCGGCCTAAAAGGCTGGAGGCCGGCTGACCACCAGGGAGGCCCGGCCTAGGCCGGCTGACCACCAGAGAGGCCCGGCCTTGGGCATGGCCTTGGGGCCGGCCTAGGCTGGCTGACCACTAGAGAGGCCCGGCCTTGGGCCCGTCTAGGCCGGCCTAAAAACTGCAGAAACACCGAACACGAAAATGAATATATCTTGATCATTCGGACTCCGTTTTCGATGATCTTGGCCTTGTTGGAATCGCAACAAAGAGCTTTACAATATCATGCATAGAAACATCATAGTCCAATAAGGGAGGATAAAACCAAATGTAGAAAGGTAAACCTTCTCTAAAAAAGAACAACCGGTAAATCCTCCAAGATCAAAAACTCAACAAGATATTCAAATAATGCAAAGGTTTGAGCTCTCCACAAAGGTGCGATCAAGTTACTCATATGAGAGCCCCTCTTGATAGTACGTCGTCTATCCTATAACCCGGTCTCCCACTAACACCATGAGACCGGTAAAATAGAAAACCTATCAAGATCATACCTTTGCCTTGCGCATTCCACTTGAGCTAGATGAAGACGATCTTGACTCCCTCAAGTTGGACCACCTTTCTTGATTGTGCTTGCTAGCGCATCCTTGATGAAGACTTCTTTAAATACTCCCCCATACTCCGTTATGGGAAAGCCTTGCTAAGGTCCGTCTTCATGTATCCACTTGCACTTCATTTTCTTCTCTTGATGTATATGATGGCTTGGAGATAAACATGAATGTCCAGCCAATCTTCTTTCCAATCCATGCTTGCAATAAGCTCAACTCTAGATGACCATTCTTCATATAACCCCTTGGATAGAACCTTGGTCATCATATACTCTTCTAGAGTCCAACATATGAATCCCAATCTTTTCCCATGGACAAGATCTATAAAGATATCTCAATGCAAATATTAGTCCATATAGATTGTCATTAATTACCAAGCCACACATGAGGGCACATGCACTTTCAACATTGAGCCATGCTCAACGTTTTATTCTTGACAACCGGCAGAGACCCTTTGTTTGCCTCACTCATATTGAACCTTTTCAATATCTTGTCAAGATAAGTACTCTGACTTAACGCTAATAAGCGTCTTGGTTTATCATGATAGATCTTAATGCCTAATACGTAAGCAACTTCTTCTAAGTCCTTCATAAAAAAATTACTGTTTAAATAATTCTTCACGCTATTCAGAAGATCCACATTATCCCCAATTAGTAATATATCATCCACATATACAACTAGGAATGCAACTGAGATCCCACTCATTTTCTTATAAATGCAGGTCTCTTCTGCATTTTGGACAAATCCAAAACCTTTGATCACCTCATCAAAGCGAAGATTCTAGCTCCGAGATGCTTGCTTCAGTCCATAAATGGAACGCTGAATCTTGTATACCTTGCCAGCATTTTCTAGATCGACAAAACCTTCAGGTTGTACCATATACAACTCTTTCTCAATGTTGCCATTTAGGAACGCAGTTTTGACATCCATATGCCATATCTCATAATCGTAATATGCAGCAACTGCTAGCAAAACCCGAATAGACTTTAGCATCGCTACAGGTGAAAACGTTTCATCGTAGTCAATTCCATGAATTTGTCGGAAACGTTCTGCCTCGGCTCCCACGACCGCGCCGTCGACGCCGCTGCTGCCGCCAACCTTGGCGTCTACCGCCCCGTTCTGACCTCCGGGGGAGCCGCGTTAGTCGCCGTCGTCTGGAGATGAAGCGTCGCCACGTGCTCTAGATCGGGCGCCGGCAAGCTCGGCCAGCCCACCGCGACGGCCGCCTTCGCATCCTGCTCGGCCCTCTGCATCCTCTGCTGCTAGCTAGGGATTGAAGACCGGCAGCGGCGGCGGGATTGAAGCCCGCGGCTGCTAGGGTTTTATTTTTTTAATTCCAAAATAATGTACCTGTGGCGCACCAGAATGAGCTATCAGTGGCGGACCGGATGGTGCGCCACTGATAAGTGAGTTACCTGTGGCGCACCGCTGGTGCGCCACTGGTAACACTTATCAGTGGCGCAAATTACTAGTGCGCCACTGATAGCATATTTTGGTGCGCCACTAATAGGCTTTTCCCTACTAGTGCGATCAGATCCATCTCATGAATCAAGTGGCACCTGCCCTCAATCACTATCCTTGCAAAGTGGTAGATCGATCGTATTGCAGAAAAGAAATGCGGTGACCAAGTTTTAATCATCATATGAACAAGAATTAGTCACTGTTGCAAATCGCATCTGCTAAGTACAAAGCTAGCTAGCTGCATCATCATGCAGCTGATTGGAGTGCAAAATACACGTACTGGTAGATAGCATCAACTTGTATTGTCAGGCCAAAAACAATCACTCCATCATATGAACCAGAATTATTAGCCTCTTCTGACGATTAGCAGGCAGCCTGAACATGATCAGAGAACACCATTATCCGTTCAAGACTGTATCGTATACATTCAGAAACATGGCGTATTTATCGCACTAGTCGTGTGTCCAGCCGGCGAGTGCGAGAAGAACAAGCTTCCTCTCTCACACATCAATCTTATCGATTGCTGACCGGTTACACGCACTAATCGATCCGAAGAACAATATTTAGTAGATCAAATCTACTATTAGTTATCAATACTGATCATCACACAGCAGTAAATCATATAAACGTTTGCTGTTCGGCAAGGCCGGCTGTAGAGCCAGGGGTTGAGCAGCCGATCTAATCAGCTGGTAACCTATGTACATGATCAAGTAGATCGTATCTACTAGACCAAATCTGGTCCATTAACACATATGAATCGATTCGACCTGTGACACGCCTACCAAGGAGGCATGAAGCCGAGTGTCGAAAGGCCGTATAGGATCAAGTCGAAAGAAATCGATCACTCATCCGGCCGGCCGATCGGGGCAGTATAATACATACCAAACTGGCGCACGATCCGATCAGCTCTTCTCAGAGACGCACAATCAGAAAACAGAAACGGTAGATCGCATCTACCACACGCCACGGCAGATCGCATCTACCCTCGGAACGCAACTCCTTGCGCCGCCACTCAAGATCGCATCACGGATCACATCCGCCGGCGGCACAACTCCTTGCGCCGCTGCTCCGAATCGAAAACTAGACAGAAAGGTTCTGATACCACTTTTAGGGAATCGGGTTAGGCTACGCTAGCACAAATCGAAAATTTCTACCTTGATCATTCCGGGAACCCCTGCAAGTAATCGATCACAGAGCACAAATTACCTCTCGACGCGCAGTGCAGCGGAAAACTGTCGATGTCGCGCGTCGCTACCGTCTAGTTGTACTACATCTCCTCCTTGCGATCCCACGAACAGCACCTCGCGGATCTCATGAACGGATCGTCCAAGCGCCCCAAGTGTGACACCTCCAAGGTATCCACACATATAAAGATGGAACACCGCGGTCGGGGTGCTAGCACCGAGTACGCGATCTAGTGGAGAGAGTGCGGCGGCCAGGGTTTGCCCTCGTGTAATCTTGTGCTGCCCACTCCTCTCTTATATATAGTCCTCCTAATGGGCTGCCACAATAGAGACCCATTAGCACTATAAACCCATTAAGAGATGGATCGTATCCAGTCTCTGTTCCATACCCCTTAAGTGTGTGACTCTATAGTTTCACGTATAGATGGACATGGCGCGAGTACACTATTTGACCAATAATCGGTAGCGGCCTCTAGCAAGACGTGCCGACTCCCAAATACACGTAAAGATCATATCGGACGAACCTTTCACAATATTGTACACTTATTCCTTTTGCCTCACGATATTGATTAATCTCACGGTGAGAACTTGTTATCCTTGTAATAGCTCGATCATCTTTCTCGATGTCCATGACACGGAATTCATGAAACACGGTTAACACTTAACCGAGAGTACGGCCATACATTTTCTGGATCCGGTCATTCAAGTGGTCAAGATATATCTCTCCGTTGGACGGAGGGCAAATCCCATCTTGATCAACCATGACTCGCAGCATGTTTCGTGACAAAACCGAAGCTACCTTTATAACCACCCTTTCACGGTGTAGCGTTTCATAGCCCCAAAGTAAAGCCCTTACACATCCCAAGCTCATGCGAAGATCTCAGGTCTAAGCAATCAGCATACACATTGTATGAGATCAGCTGATGACATGAAAGAATAGATATTCTCACAGTGTGTCATGGTGGGTCAGTCCAACTCCATGTTCGTAGCATGAGTCCACATTATTGATCGACATCTCCATGTCAATGATCCGTGAAACATGATCATCCATCAATACATGTGCTATGGATATCCTATTGTTTCCCGCGGATATCCTACAAAGATGACCTTCTCCTATTTCGGTTCGAGTTTGTCGGGTTGTAGTTTCTTAACGTACGCCTCACAACCCAAACTTTAAGGAACGGCAACTTAGTTTTCTTGCCATGCCATATCTCATACGGTGTCGTTGCTATGGATTTGGATGGAGCCCTATTTAAAATGAATACGGTTGTTTCTAACGCATATCCCAAAACGACACGGGCAAGTCGGTAAGAGACATCATAGACCGCACACTATCTAATAGGGTACGATTACGTCGCTCGGACACACTGTTGCGTTGCGGTGTTCCAGCAGGCGTAAGCTGTGGTACAATGCCACAGGCCTTCAGATGTGTGCCAAACTCAAAACTCAAATATTCACCACCACGATCGGATCGAAGGTGCTTGATTTTCTTGCTGAGTTGATTTTCAACCTCACTCTGAAATTCCTTAAACTTTTCAAATGTTTCAGACTTGTGTTTCATTAAATAGATATACCCGTATCTACTCAAATCATCAGTGAAGGTTACAAAATAACAATAACCATTGCGTGTCGACACGCTCATTGGACCGCACACATCTGTATGTATAACTCCCAATAAGTCCGATGCCCGTTCCATAAAACCGGTGAACGGTGTCTTGGTCATTTTGCCCATAAGGCATGGTTCGCAAGTGTCAAGAGATCCAAAATCTAGTGACTCCAAAAGTCCATCTGAGTGGAGTTTCTTCATGCGCTTTATACCAATATGACCAAGACGGCAATGCCACATATACATGGCGGTATCATCACTAAGTCTAATCCTCTTGGCACTGTGTTATGGATGTGATTACTACTATCGAGATTCAACAAGAATAAACATTACTCTCATGAGCATTAACATAAAAGATATCATTCATCGAAATAGTACAACCATCTGATACTGATTTAACTGAATAACTGTCTTGTAACAAGCAAGACCCACTGATAATGTTTACACTCAAAGATGGTACAAAATAACATTTATTCAAAACCAAAACTAATCCCGATGGTAGATGTAGAGGAAGTGTGCCGACGGCCACCACGTCAACCTTTGATCCATTCCGACGCGCATCGTCACCTCATCCTTCGCCAGGCGCCATTTATTCCGCAACTCCACCTGAGAGTTACAAATATGAGCAACAGAACCGGTATCAAATACCCATGCATTACTCCGAGCGCTAGTAAGGTAAACATCTATAACATGTATATCAAATATATCTTTCTCTCTTCCAACAATCTTGTCGGCCTTCTTGTCTTCTAGGTACTTGGGGCAGTTGCGCTTCCAATGACCATCTCCCTTGCAGTAGAAGCATTCCACGCCAGGTTTGGGACCAGGTTTGTTTGCCTTGGATTTGGCAACAGGCTTACCATCCTTTCTTGGCTTCCAGTTCTTCTTTCCCTTACCGCCAGATTTCTTAAAATCGACGGTCTTGTTGACCATCAACAGCGTGTGCTCCTTCTTGATCTCCACCTCAGCAGTCTTTAACATCACGAACACCTCAGACAGGGACTTAGCCATGCCATGCATGTTATAGTTCATGACGAAGCCTTTGAAGCTAGGGGCAACGATTGCAGCACCCTATCAATTGCCAGTTCATCAGGAATCTTGCATTCCAGAGCATTCAGGCGTTGAACGTAGCCAGACATTTTGACCACGTGCTCGCTCACACTGCTGTGCTCTTCCATTTGGCTGAGAAGAAGAGCTCAGAGGCTTCATACCTCTCAGCCTTGGCCTGTGGCACAAAGACAGCTTTGAGATCAGAAATTATCTCAAAAGCACTCATCTTCTCAAAACGCTTCTGCAGGTCAGCTTCCATGGCATAGAGCATGCCGCTCTGGACAAAAGCGAATCATCCATCTTGGACGCATAGACTTTCTTGTCGTCCTCAGAAGCATCATCTGTGGGCTTGTCACCTATGGGGCCTCAATGACGTAGGCCACCTTGTGGGGAGTGAGGAGGATCCTCAGGTTGCGGAACCAGGACATGAAGTTCGACCCATTGGTCTTAAGCTTTTCTTTCTCAAGGAACAGGCCTAGGTTAAAGTGGGGCGAGACATCTACAATGGAATTTGCAAAAACAAGACTAAGTTCATAATAAAATATGGGTTCAAGTTTTAATAAAATAAAACTACCAGAACACCTACTCAAAACGAACATCCCCGCATCGTTTTAGTGATTACACGATCCTAATCCATTATGTTATCCCCGATCGTCACGGCCGATAGCACAACTTCAAAAGTAGACATCGCTTATGTCAATCACAACAACTATGTGACTCGTGCTTAACCTTTCGGTCACTGTGTTCCGAGGCCATGTCTGTACATGCTAGGCTCGTCAAAATAACCTCTAGCGTATTGCTTGTGCAACGTGGCTTACACCCACGGTATGCGAACGCAGATACGTCTGACACCCGATCGTCACGGCCTGCCTCATATCGGAGAACTTTCGGTGGTGCACGCTAAAGGGAGAACACTATATATATAAAACATCTTATATTACTACCGCCGTGTAACTACTATATATATAAACATTTACATATATATATACACAATATAAGATGCACTCAAGAACATCAAATGTAATGCGACATGATATGGTCCTTGCGCCGATGGTCTCCTTTGCGCCCACAGTTTATAAACGATTTACTAAACTTACCTCGACCATATCATATTGCCCCTGCAAAATAAAGTTAGACACTTTCTATTTTATCTTTTGCATATTTTATGTGGCTCTAGGGGTTTCGTAAATATAACCGTCATACCTACGAACCTACAACCACAACAACGATCCAATAGTTGTATGTTTCATATCCCTTTCGGGCCCTCCATTGAAAATGCAAAGGCCATCTATTGAGAGATATAGACACCCGCCAGCCACATATACGTTACAAGTCGTATGTCAGGTGTGGAACCAGTCTCGCGTAAGCATACGCGTAAGGTCGGTCTGGGCCACTTCAGCAACTCAATGCCGACAGCAAAAGCAAGTGCACGCAAGAGGGTTACAACTATAAAAACAATGCCCTCATAAACATGAGTTCAAAAAACCGTACAGCTATATCTACGCATAGATCGGCTCTGATACCACTGAAGGAAATCGTATGCAGAAAACAAAAAATTTCCTAACAAGGATAACCATAAACTAACCAAGATCTATTACTATGTAGATATAGAGTAACGGGGAGAATGATATACATACCCTTGTAGACCGGTAGCGGGGATTACGCTCCCGCAACAAGCGTTGTTGATGAAGCTGACGTAGCCGACCTCTAGGTCATGAAGATGAACTCCTTCAAGCGCCCCAAGTGTGGCGTCTCACAGAGCTTACACACATACGGAGAAGATGACGACCTCCGGGCTCCGATCCAGCCGAGCAGCGGAAGTAGAAGACTTGGACCGGAGAAACCAACAGCACGGCGGTGTGCGTATGGTGGAGAAAACCTCAACCGTGCGCAGCTCCAATTGCGGAGTCATGTCTAAACGGAAGAGAGAGAGAGAGAGATTGGTGCAATTTCAAAGGCATGGGGCACCCCTATTTAAAGGTGGAGGAGGGCAGCCAACTTTGCTGGCCTGGCCATGTGGGACTATTCGCACATGGCCAGCCGTACCATGGCTGGTGCGCCGGCCACCTAGGCCGGCCGGCCCTCCCCTCCCTCTCCCTTTGGGGTTTCGGCCCCCTATGGGCCTTTGACCTCCGGTCAAGGCCCATTTAGGTGGGCTTTCTTTAAAATTCAAAATAAATAAAATAAAAAATATATTTTATTATTAATTACACTAATTAATATTAAATACATATTATTTAATTTATTCCGGCTCCGAAAACTATTTCGTCGGCCCCCGAACTTCATCGGAATTGACCCGGAACAATTCCGGTGTTCTTCTCTCTATTTTCTTTTTCTACGTCCAATCTAAATAAACGGCACCTACCCTTAAGTGTGACACCCTAGCGGTTCGGGAACACTCCAGACATGATCGAGAACCCTTCTCCGATCAATGACTATCAGGGAGACCTGGATGGCTATGATAGTCCCTGTGCGTTCACGAAATCACTTTTGTCGTTTAAACCTTAGACATCGAGTCTCAGGCCTTTTGCCAGGCGATACTTAGTTTGTCTGAGACTCAATCTCCGGTATCACGATACCGTGCTTGATCTCGTTACTTGACAATACTATCTTTACTCGTCTGTGATATTACATCCCCGTGACCTAGTCACATGCTTGCAAGCTTATTGATGTAATCTCACCGAGTGGGCCCAGAGTATCTATCCTGCTATGCGGATTGACAAATCCCGCTCTTGATCCCTGACCTCAACATACTTCCTTCCGATACCCGAGAGGGACACCTTTATTGTCATCCTATATAAGACATGACGTTTGATGCAATCAAAGTATCTTTCAGAAATAGCAATTAGAGTTGATCTCACCGTCAAAGACGTAATGACTACGTCCTACAAATATTGGGTGTGTGTCCATCACATCATTCACCTAATGATTGACTCCATTGTCAACTGACACAAATGTCACATGATCGGGAAACCTCAATCATCAATTGCACAACGAACTAGTAAAGAGCTACTAGGGACCTGGTTGTTTACGTATCACACGTGCATCAATGTTTCCGCTTAATACAGTTATAGCATGATACAGAAACATATTATGAACAATCGAGATATGAGAAATAAAATATCTTTATTAATTGCCTCTAGGCATATCTCCAACAGCTAAATGTAGATCTTTATTTTCAAGATTTGAAATATAATTTTTAAAGTGTAAAAAAATCTGGAAAAAATATGTGCATATAGCCACGGATATATCCTAAAAGGGTGCAAAATCATAATTCGAAATACGTTGTATTCTACGCTGCACAAAAAAGACAAAAATATAGATCAGGTGTGTGAACAAGAGACCTCCAAATTCTGTCAGAATTTGTCTTTCTTACATAACCAAAATATTAAGAATTTTGGATTGAAAATTTGTACAATGGTACGATAAGTATAAGCTACATCCAGATTTATTTTCATAATTTTTTGAAACTTCAAAATACAATTTTGAAAAAATTAAAATATAGGGATACATGTAGCCCGGGTTACAAATGCTTTTTCGTGGTGTTTCCCTTTTTAGAGCATTTTCAATAGCTGCCCCATTTTATGTCATAACTGTTTTCGAGTTATTTGAAGCCAAAATCCTACTCCAATAGCCCCCTTAATGTAAATTTTGTCACCTTTTGTTAAATAAAAAAACACCAAGTGTTGCAGATATAAAACACTTGTGTTGATGCTATATAATAAAAAGCAACACACGCACGCTAACTGTCAGTCAGAAGTTTCATGTCGCCCTCTCAACTCTCCCACGGTGATCACCACCGCCTCTTCTCACATCGATTTGGCCTCTAATCCGGCAGTTCCGCCACAACTCGGACCAATTCGGCTGCAACCCACCACCACTGTACAGAGGCACCGCAGATCAGGAGGGATTCGTTATCGAGGGATCCGGCTGACACTCTCTGCCCGGCATGCGGCCACCATCGAATCTCGCCCGCATTAGGTCACTTGGGACCAAAAATATTGCTCCAGCAGCTGTACTTGATGTAAATTTTCCCTGTTATTTTTGTTAAACAAAAAAAAGGTGTTGTAAAACTAAATATTTGGGCCGCTACTATATAATAGAAAGGATAACACGTGCAGGACAACTGCCAATCGGAATTTCATGTTACCCTCTTGCCTCTCCTCCAGTGACCGCCGCTGGTTCTTCTCCCATCAATTCGGCCTCGAATCCGGCAACTCGCCACAACTCCGTCGATTCGACCGAGAATACAACACCACTTCTCAAGGGCGCCACAGATTGGGAGGGATTTGGCCTCGAGTGTTGACCTCGTTCTCCTCCCGTGCGTGGCCACCAATGACGCCCTTTTGTAGCTTCGGCAAACGAGCCACCCGAGCGGCCCTCCTCCCTTCCACTTTTTAATTGTGCCTCCTCCTTCCCTGCCAACACGAGCACGAGTGAAACACAACAGATCTGCCTCCAGCTGCACCTAGACTAGCTACGCCTTGCGCGGCTCCTCCTCCTCTACACACCAGTTGTCGGGCTCGTCTCATTAAGAGATTAACAAATCCAAAGTTGTTACTTTTGTATTATAAAGTTTATATTGCAGGTGCTAGAACAATACGTAGAATATTTTACAAAAAAGGGTATGAATTTGTACCTGATAATGTATGAGACACTAATCTTTACTCGGACCAGTATGTCATGTATTGATAATCGCAATAATATCCTCGGGCGCAGCAAAGCGCGCCAACCCATTCTAGTACAGCCTATTCAACTCACGGCTTTCTAGTAGGATCACATGTTGAGGCGACCAGGATTTATGGCTTTTGCTTTCTTTAGATGGTTGATACATCATACATGTCTCAATTTTGAGTCACCCTTGAACTTGTAATTTTGTAAGATTATGCTTAGCATTTAATAAAAGGCCATATGTATAGATTGATAGAGAGGCCGGGAGATCCCCATTTTGAAAAAACTTAGCACGGGTTTCTCAAGAACTTCTCTACGTACCCGGGTTTCCATGAGGCTGCCAGCCTCTGTAGTTCCATTAGCGCTTTGTTAGTTTCTTTTAGACTTGTTCAAGCTTTTGGCTGTAATTAGTAGCATTGTTTTCTAGCTAGTTCAGGGTTTTGTCAATTTAACGCCTGGCTTTATCTAAAAAAATTGGCTCCGGACATTGTCAATCGTAATTAATTTTAGCATGGAATCTCCAAATATAGAGCTGAAATAAAAATGGCCATATCATTCTCCTTCCATATATCCCTCCTATCCAAAGCGAAGCCTGGCTTTACAACTTGATGGACGGACACCGACTACTTCAGTCGACTGGCTTATCTTATTCTTTACTTCTTACATCCAAATTAAATATGCCCATTATTTGCTTTAGCAGATGAGCGACGACATCGCACCTAATTTGTGGCGCGAAGCTTACAATAGCAGTGTTACAATAAGACACAAGTTACAATATCAGCTCCTTTTCCCAGGTAAATTCCCCATGTGCACAGTTGCTTCCTTGTTTGTGGAAGGAACCTGCTAATATCTTTCGCTACTGCTGCTACGTAGGAGTTCTTCCTCCAGGTTCTTATCAGTAGCTAACGACGATGAGCAAGCCGATAGCGGTGATGATGATCGTCGATGGCACGCCGAAGCGCAGGTGGCTCCAGAAGGTGAGGTTGTACCCGTGGAACTGTGCCCTCCGAGCCTGCTCGCAGACGATTAGGTTTGCAGCTGAGCCGAGAAGCGTGAGGTTGCCGGCCACCGTGCTGACCCAGGCTAGTATGAGCCAGGCTTTCTTCTCGGAAGCGGGGGAGATCGCACCAGCTGATGCTGCCACTCTTGTGCCCAGCAGCAGCACTGAAAATAAATTTATTCAGAGATGACATGTTTAGAAGTGTCGATATCTGATAAAAAATAATCTGAAGAGAACAAAAAAATTCGCAATTATACAGGATTGCTAGATAATTAAGAAACTTTCTGAAGTTACAGCATGGAAGATCATAAACATGGATGGACATAAAGGTGATTGTGTATCCAACTGGATGGACATATGTCCTTGAAAAGATTAACTTAATTAAGTACGTTGTCAGGAATAACAGAGTCTAAATGTCGACCACTGGATTGTCTGAACATCTTTGTTTTCACATGTTTGTCTGAACTAAAAAACTATGTGCAGAATATGATCTGATCTAGGTACACTACCTCCACATAGCTATGACATCACTAACATGTGAATTTTTTTTTTCTTCTTTTGAACCGTTCAGTGACACGAGATTCAGAGATAACCCATTTGCAACACTGTGGCCACATACGAAGGCATACCTGTTGGAACATTCGAGGCAACGTTTGAAAGAACAAGAATGACAACCGCAAGAAGCGCAATTCCTTTAGCGCTGTCGATCCTCGCGTGCGGTTCCACGAGCTCCCAGAGCGCGTTGGGTATGCCAGTTCGGTTGAAGCCATCCACAGTTATGAACATTCCGCAAAAGAAGATCAATAGCGAGTAGGATACCTGCAAATCATGAAATCGATTTGAATTTTTAGCTGGTAACCCCAGGAAAGACTTTCTAGTTTTCAATACTCCCTCCGATCCATATTAATGGACATAGCTTTGTCTAAATTCACATGTATCTAGTTAACTAGATACATATGAATCTAGACAAAGTTGTGCCCATTAATATGGATCGGAGGTAGTACTAAAAGTTGGGATGGAAGCCTTTTGTCGAAAAAAAAAACAATCGCAAAACGAAATGGTAAACTTCGTAAAAAAAAGGAGCGACATACCTTCTCAAGGCAAGCTTGTGCGTCCGTGAAATCAAGCGCGAGAAGGACGAGGGCAGCGGTGATGGCGCTCCAGGACATGTTGAGCCCCATGAGGAGCGCGATGAGCATCCCGAGGGTGGTGAGGTAGACGGACGTCTTCCACAGGAACACCTTCCATGTCTTACGCTTCACCTCTTCCTCCTCCTGCGGCTTCTCCTTCTCGTGGAAGGAGGCCTCTTTCTCGGGCGCGTCCTCGATGATCACACTCCTCTGGTGGCTGGCCGTCCTGGTGACCTTCCGGGCCCTTCGTCGCGCCCACGGTCGCACACCGTGGACACCTCCACCATCTCCTGGGACATGCTGGACGAGCGTAACGACCTGATGGCCACCTGGATGTCGCGGTCGCCCTCCGAGTTGTAGCTCCTGCTCCGGAGGGTGTCGCCGCCTCTACTCATGCTGTCGCTCCCGCGGATAGGCTCGTTCATGTAGTCGGCATCGCCGTTGACTGACGAGGCGTGCGACATCCTCGCCGGCGTGAACCGGTGAGAGGTGACCTCGTCGTCGGCCACCACGACCTCACGCCCGGTGGCCTCCTGGTCCCTGGCCTTCTCCGTGGAGAGGTGCTTCCAGAAGTAGCAGAGCAGGATGCAGGTGTTGGTGAGCACGCCGACGATCATCGCCGGGAAGATGCCGAAGAGGAAGGAACCGAAGGATATGCCGCTCGTGACGGCGATGACCAGGTTCTGCGGGTTGCCGATAGGCGTCGCGGATGAGCCGATGTTGGAGCTGGAGGCGAGGCGAGGAGGAGGAACGGCTGCGGCGGCAGGTTGTTCTGCCTGGCCACCTTGAGGATGAACTCGGTGAGGACGACGCAGGTGGTGTCGTTGGTGAAGAGCGCGCTGGCGACGGCGGAGACGAGGCAGACGCGGAAGAGGAGGTCCTTGCTGCCGCGGGTCTTCCAGGAGAGCATGCTGCCGAGGTACTGGAACATGTCGGCGCGCTCGAGGAAGATGCTGACCACCATGGTGCCGAAGAGTAGGCCCAGGATGGGGAGGTCGATCGCCGCGTAGGCCTCCTCGGGGGTCATGACGCGGAAGAGCACCATGAGCATGGCGCCCAGCAGAGACCCCGCCGTCCGGCCCACCGGCATGAAGGGCACCGACGGGAACACGGCCAGCACCCAGAAGATGACGAAGGCCACGCATCCCAGCACCACCTTGGGCGTGCTGGCAAGCACCATCTCGGATCCTCAAATGTAATTAAGTAACACTTGCCGGCCGATGAAGAAAGAACTTCAGTTGAGCACAAACTGATCGATCAGCCACAACAATGCCAGTCAGATCCGTGTCCAGAACGAACGGCCGTCTAATCGATCAAGATCCTGCAAAATCGGAGCAAAGAAACAGAAGCTCTTGTGTGTCAAAAACTTGATAAGATCATCAAACTTAATTCTCAACTCTGTACGGCAGTGGAAGAACCCAAAGTGTTGGCTAAGACTTAAAACACGTTTTCTTTCCTATGGCTGGAAAGGTCATCGTCCCGAGTGAACCGTGCGCGGCATGCTCATCAGAGATGTCTAGCAACGGATTCTGATGGCGGTGCCTACGATCTAGCTTCATCATGAAGCGTTTGGAGGTAGGATCGGAACGGGGGTTCAGTCAACAAGGCCAAAAATAGCCAGGGCCTAGCTACGTGACACCGCCGCAGCGCTCACCGGCCGGCGAATTGGCGCAGCCACACGATCACGATGAGAAGAGGATAGAGTTCTGCCTGGAATTTCTCACCTCGCGCACGGGGGCGGTGACGGCGGCGGCGAGGGGCTGTTTATTACCGGGAGAGGGGAAGATGGGTTTGAGAGCAGGCCGATACACTCACGACTTGGTCGGAATGGGGGAGTGGCGCGCGACTGACGAGAGGCAAGGTCACTTCGTGTGATCTCCCCAAGGTTCGGACAAGGACTACATAGGATTGGGGTATTTATTAGGGGCGGTGCGCATGTGTACGATAGTCTGCTTGGCTAGCGTCAGCCAATCTTTTTTTTTTTGGAAAAAGTTACAGTACTATTGTACTGCACATCTGGTCCGATCAGTCTTAGGCTCGCCGCACAAATGGATTGGGTTGATCAGACCGAAGGTAGGCAGTACTTGTAGGCTTGTAGCTATGGTTTACCACGCAGTTTGTTTCACCAAATTGTGTGATAGCTGATAGGTAATCTTTTTCTTCACAGAGTGACTCTTACTCTCGCTACACATTATTATGCTGGTTGGTAGATATAGGACATACTAAGTTTGGTAAATGGTTCCTTTTTATGGCTGCTCTAGATTATACTCGCTCCGTTACGAAACCTCAGCTCTTTGCCTCAGAAGAAAAATATATTTTTTGAGGAAAGAAAAAGAAAAATATTTATTCCACGAGAGTTATAAAAAGATGACTACATCAAAAGCATATATATATACAGGCAACAAATATAATTATATGTTAGTTTTGTGAGGCAATGTTTCCTTGAGAACACATTGTTTGCAAAATTTGTACAATTGGATTATATTCAGAATCACCTCTTATGATCGCACTTTTGCACCTATTTGAAGCAGATCGTACATTTGTACAAAGTTTGCAAGTAACCATATTCCATATTTCAAAATATCTGGTCTAAGCGAGTGATACCTAATCCGAGTAATGAATGATGCCATCTCTTTATCACTGAAGAAGTTAATCGTCATCAATGGGGACAAAAGAAAATACCCGAAGAATACGTAATCTATAGTTCGCTAAAAGTAATTAGATGATATACTCAATCAAGATATACGAGGCATATTTTGAGGTTTAAGTTCACACTTGGACCCTAAATTTCTACTCTGATTTTCTGCCAATAGTTAAAAATCAAATAAATAAGAAATTACATATATGAACACAATGACATCAAATTTGTGTCATACAAGCCATGCATGCATATGTTATGATATATTTAAATATGGTTAGAGCATCATTGAATTTCCCTTTGGCTGAATTTTTTTTTAAAGGATAAGGACCATTAATTAGTTTCTGCATTGGCTGATACAGTCAACAATATATTATTAATTATTCAACAACGTCGGGCAAAGATAGACATCGTTACAGAACAAATTGGCCATGGAAAGATCTCTAAGGTTGAAGTGAGCGATGACTTTGATCTCAAGTCCGAGCTATATCCCTCGGGCCACATAGGGTTAGTGTGGCGCGTTTCGCAGCCCGTCGCAGTGCTGCTGCCCCCACGGAGGTAGCGACCCGCCACCTCGCACGCTCGATGGAGCAGAGCAGGACGCACGTGTTGCGTGGAAATCCTTGCATGAATACGTCCAGGCCAGTCGGTCAATTCTCCACGTCCAGGTCCAAGGCTAACTTGTATTTTGTACTTACGCCGGCGGTGGGGAGCATGGTACCGTCTCCGGGAAAGATTTCGGGGCCCCGCCCGGGAAGAAACTCCAAAAGAGCTGGGCTAGACGGCTACGGATGAGAGCCGACCTGGCCGCGAGCGCGTCGCTGTTGCGAGAGGAGGCTTTCGAACGTACGGAGCGTGTGTGTGTGTGTGTGCGTACAGTATGTGGTGGTTTCTTGCTCCGGACAAGCGGCGAGAGCAACGGCTCCGGGTACCTCTTTTGTTTCTTTTTGCTTCAGCTGTGAGCTCGCCATTGGTGGGAGTTGGACGTTGTTCCTAAATGGCCTACGTGGTTATTACTGAATCACCATTCACCGGCCTCCTCCCGTCCTCCGGGCTCCGGGCATTACTGAATCACCATTCACCGGCCTCCTCCCGTCCTCCGGGCTCCGGGCAGTACGTAGAGTCACGTTAATTGGAGAAATGATGATGAAGGCCGTGTGAGAGAATTGCATAGCTTGTGTGTGTTAATTAGGGTAGTACTAATGCATCTTGATCCAAACATGCAGTTGTTAAAGCCACATGAGAAAGATATTATTCAAAGCATGCGACGACACATACTTAGCCACGGAACGCACGTATGTCGCATAAATATACTGATATGTATGTCACCGTTGTCAACGGTGGTGGTTGTTTCATACGCCGCGAGCCCACGATCGGTTTAGCGGGCCAAGATTTCTTTTTATTTTTGTTATTCCTTTATATTTTTTACTTTTTTTTTGGTTGTGTGCATTTTTAATGGCCTTACTACTTCTTGCAATTATGTTGTTCCGGAGGTCAAGTGTAATTTATATCCTTTTTTATTAATATATTCCCTTCATCGAAAGAAAAAGCTATATGTCCTTCCTCCCGAGCAAGGCTATACATGGAGAGTGCCGTTTTGGCTCTCGAGGTCATATGCTCCTGCCTAATTACGAAATTCAAAAGAAAACAATACAAAAAAGTTATGGAAAAAATGGACAACAAACATATCCAAGAGGGTTCGATAGATGTGTCAAGTTTGTGGAGAAATGATATTTGTGGTGCATTTCTAAGCTCAACTTCTTCAAGTACGCGTCTACTGGCCACCACCCAGATGTGTAAAGGTCTTACCAAAAACTAACGTAGATGCATGCATGAGCACAACCAGAGAGACTGAGCATGCTGCTTGTCTTAAAAAAGAACTCCAAGTTTTGGGCTATCATATTAAGACTAAGCAGGCTGCTTGTCTGAAGAATTGGATAGATTCGACTCTTCCTTAGTTTCTTTATCATGTTAGGAAAAGCTGGCATTATTTTGAAACAAGGCAAAAGGCTTGCCATTTCATTAATTAAGAAGAAGTTTTACAAGCCAAAGCCTTGCCTCAAAAAGAGGCAACACCACCAAAAACCAAAGACAACTACTCTCGCGGCATCACATTACACAACGCTTTAGCACCGGCGGTGCCCCACATAACCACCTCCTCCTTAATCTTTTGAAGAAGCATTGCCGCGGTGGAGAACTTGTTTTGAAAGACGCGGGCATTCCGTTCCAACCAAACTTCCCATGACACAAGCATGGCAAGCGAGGCTAAAGCCTTCCGATGAGCTCCTCTCTTGTGAATACCCACCTCCCACCAATCACGAACACTTTGGAAGGTATGCCATTCCGACGTGTCTAGCTCATGTAGGCCGAGCCAAGCCTTCAACGAGGACCAAATCCTTTTGGTGAAACGGCATTGAAAGAGAAGG
The DNA here is from genome assembly GCA_947311845.1 of Poa pratensis. NCBI lineage: Eukaryota > Viridiplantae > Streptophyta > Magnoliopsida > Poales > Poaceae > Poa > Poa pratensis. The sequence goes on along the minus strand of CAMZMU010000059.1, from coordinate 2,643,644 downwards.
TGTGCGGCCGTCTCTTGAACTTGGTTACAAAGCTTGCAAAGGCCACAATTGTCCCGTCCCCTCCGCTCAAGCCTATCCGCCGTCCACACCCGATTTTGAAGAATCAACCATGCGAAGATCTTGCATTTTGGCGGCGCCCACGGTTTCCAAACCAAGGAAGGCATCGTGGAGGTGGTATGACCCAAAAATTGCGTCTTGTAGGCCGAAGAGGAGGAGTATTTTCCGCTCCTTGTGAGCTTCCATGTAATCTTATCCGGCACCTCCTCATTTAGGTGGACATCTTGAAGCAACGTCCATAGGTCGACAAATTGAGAAATGTGTTCTAAAGAAAGACCATCTTGAGTGTTCAAGTGAGTGACCCAAAACTCATTGTCCAACCCCTTCCGAACCGTGTAAGCTTTCCTCTTGGAGATGTCAAAAATTAGGGGTGCCACATCCTTTGGCCGCCTCCCCTCAAGCCATGAGGAATGCCAAAACAAAGCTTTGTCTCCATTTCCGACCACCACCTTAGTTGCCGCTGCAAAAAGCTCTTGATCCTTAGGAGTGCAAGGGTTCCCGAGTCCCACCCAAGGCTTAGGGCTCTCCTCCCACTCAAACCACAACCACCGTAAACGGAGGGCTGCGGCAAACTTCTTGAGATTTAAAATACCTAGACCTCCCAACTCTTTAGGCTTGCACACAAGCTCCCAATTCACTTTGCATTTACCGCCGGAAACCTTCTCACAAGCAGCCCAAAGGAAAGCACGCCTAATGCTATCAATCTTCAAAAGGGCCTCCAAAGGCACGTCAAGAACGGTGATGAAGTAGATGACCACGCTAGTAAGGACCGATTTGACAAGAACCGCACGACCGGCCATAGTGGCATGCTTTCCAACCCAAGGCCGAAGCTTCCCGGCGACCCTATCCTCCAATTGTTGAAAGTGAATCCTTTTAAGACGAGTCACCGACAAAGGGAGACCAAGATACTTCATGGGGAAAGTGGTGCGAGTAGCCGGGAAGGATTGAAGGATGCCATCAAGATCAATTCCTTCACATCTAATAGGGGCCACTTGACTTTTGTTGCAATTGGTGACAAGGCCGGTGACAATGCCGAAATGAGCAAGGGTGTTGGCAAGGAAGTCAATGTCCTCTTTCTTCGGAGCCACGAATATTGCCGCATCATCGGCATAGAGGGAGGTACGGATGGTGGGGGCCCTCCCTCTTATCTCTTGTAGGTGCCCTTGATTGGTAGCTTTGCGAAGGATGTGGTGTAAGGGGTCAATGGCCAGCACAAAGAGGAGAGGGGAGAGGGGATCCCCTTGCCGCAGCCCCTTCCCATGCTTTATTGGCTCGCCAACCACACCATTGAGGAGCACCCTAGACGATGCGGTGGATAGAAGCGCGGAGACCCAATCACGAAAATTGGGAGGGAAGCCCAAATGTTGAAGCAAGTCCATCAAGTAGTCCCATCTAACCGAATCAAAAGCTTTCTTGATATCAAGCTTGAGAAGAAGCGTTGGCGTTTTAGATTTGTGAAGCTTGCGAGCAAGGCTTTTCACGTAGAGGAAGTTGTCATGTATGCTTCGAGTCTTGATAAAAGCACTTTGCGAATTGGAGACAAGTTTGTTCATGTGCGGAGCAAGACGTGTGGCCATAATCTTGGAGATGAGCTTTGCAATGGCATGTATGAGACTAATAGGCCTAAAGTCGGAGACCTCCTCGGCGCCATCCTTCTTGGGCAAGAGGGCAATGTTGGCGGAGTTCAACCAATGTAGATTGCCAACATGGAGAGCGGAGAACCTATTTATCACAGCCATGATATCTCCTTTCACAATGCTCCAACAAGCCTTGAAGAAACCTCCCGTGAAACCGTCCGGACCGGGAGCCTTGTCACAAGCTGTTTTGTCAACCGCCGCCTTCACCTCGTCCTCCGTGAACGGTAAGCCAAGGTTAGCAAGGTCACAATCCGGCCTAGGGATGACGGACCAATTGAAGTTGACACTCCTAGGAGGGCCCTTCTTAATTATTTCCTTGAAGTGATTTTGGATGATGTCTTTCTTGTGGTCATGTGTCGTTACCCAACCATTGTTGTGCTTCAATCTATGAATGAAATTTTTACGTCTTCTAGCATTGATGCGTAGGTGAAAGAACTTTGTATTAGCATCCCCCTCTTTAAGGTTTGTGAACCTAGAACATTGCCGCTTCCGCGATCTCTCCAAGGCCACCAACCCAATTATCCTTCTTTTCAACCTTGTTCTAATTTCCTTTTCCTCCATGCTAAGCGTCCTAGTTTCTTGCGCAATATCAAACCGGAGGATGATCTCCAACGCCATTTGAAGCTCCACTTTGGACTTGGAGAAAAGAGATTTACTCCAACACCTCAATTCTTGACCGGTTGTCTTGAGCTTATGGAAGAGCAAGTGGCAAGGCTCCACATGACTAGAGTTTCCGGTCCAAGCCTTGTTGACAACATCCATGAATCCCGGCATCTTTATCCAAAAATTCTCAAACCGGAATGACTTTGACTTCTTTGGTCCTCTCCCATTGGCAAGGAGAAGGGGGCAATGATCGGAGTGTGACGATGAAAGAGCATGAAGAATGTGATCGGAGAAGGCAATATCCCACTCTTCATTGCAAAAGAAACCATCGAGTTTGCTCAGAGATGGGTCTTGTTGCTCGTTGCTCCAAGTAAACTTGCGGTTTTGAAGGTGGATTGGCTTAAGATCACACGCATTGAGGGCATTTCTAAAGCGCACAATCCGTCTCCGAATCACATTACCACGATTTTTGTCACTTGCTTTGTAGATTTGGTTGAAATCGCCGGTGAGAAGCCAAAGGGTGCCTGCCGGAGGCTTGGAGGCAATCAGCTCATTGTAGAAATCAGCTTTGAGGTTAGAGCGAGTAGGCCCGTACACGGTGGTCAACTTGAAGGGGATGTCCGAGCCGATGATGGACACAGTGGCTGAAATGGAGTAAGTGGCAGTGACGACATTGGAGACATGCACCTCATTTTCATCCCATAGCAACAGGATACCACCCCTAGTGCCGATCGCCGGCCTCTGGGCAAATTGCTTCAGCCTATGACCTCCCAGGTGAGCAGCGGTGAAAGCATCAACATTTTGCAACTTTGTTTCTTGTAGACAAACAAGGTGACATGGCGTAGACTGAACCAGATCACAAACCACATCACGTCTCTTAACATCATTGAGGCCTCTAGGATTCCAATTAAAAATGCTAAAGTCTTTTTCTAACATCTGGAAACATGAGTACAACAAGCACGAACAGGCACAGCAGGCCTCAGCCCACACACGGTCGCCCAGCCTCGGCAACAGACACAGAAGTTCAGTTCGACCAAATGGCTACAGAACAGCAAACAAACACAGACACAGTCGCACTGTGACACGATCAACCTGGGATATTCTAACATTAGCAATATCAATACTTCGGCATCAGGTTCTAACATTATTTGAATTTATAAATGAAAATATACCGTAGAACCTTTGCCTAAAAAAAACCCAGAGAGAATGAGAACTTACATTGCCCGCGACGACAGACCACAGCGCTCCACCACGCACAATCAGTTGATTTCCTCTCGCCGCGCGCGCGTACGAAGATCAACCTAGCGAAAGGACTCCATCTTCCTCCCTCGCTTGTTGCTTCAACAAAAGAATAGAGAAACGGTTTGAGCTGATTTTGGATCTCGGCGAGCTGTTGGCGTTCTTGCTGGCCACGTTCGCTGCCTTTGCTAACTAGCTAGCCGCAGAGGAATATGTGATGGCCGGGGTATAAATAGGCTGCCAAGGCAAAGCCTGGCCACGTGTGTATCGCTAGCCTAATTTCGAGGAGTCTTTCCTTTCCTTTTCGTTTCATTTTGCACGTGTCTAGTGTCATTAAGCATTTGACACTTCAATTAAAACCTTTGACACTTCATGTTAGGTTGTTTAAAATAAGGTGATAGCTATTTCGTTTGAAAATAGGGCGATGGATGGGCCTGGCTACCCCGCACGCGATGCGGCGGCGCCGCGGCCATCCAGTGGCTAAGGACTTTTTTTAGAAGGTAGAGCGAACTCAACAAATGATGCAAAAACTGAAATAGTGTTAAAAAATACAATTATATACGAGTCATAATCATTTAGTATAATGGACAGGGACGGGGCCAGGGGTGGGCGAGCAGGGGCCATGGCTCCCCCATCACCAGTAAATTACAGTTATAAGTACACAATAATTGATGATTTTAATTGTATTTGCTGCTATTTGGCCCCCCTCATCAAACAGATTAAATCAAATAATTTCATTGGCCCCATCTGTGTGTGATTCCTGGCTCCGTCCCTGATAATGGAAATATAAACATATTTCGATATAAGTAACTTACAAAACCGTTTGGTACCTATGTAACCATAACCATGATTATTTTGTTCATTAGATTAACATTCGGAATGCATTGAACAAGAGGCTCGAAAATCTCAAACCCAATGCTAAAATTATTCCTAATCGTGACCCCCGTGTAGATCAAATCTACAAGCCCTCATATTTACATGTTATCTTTCTCAACTAAAGTGAAGCCAAAGTCATCATGAGCATGTCTCAATCTGAAAATCGTAAGGTTCGTTGGGCCTCTTAATACTCCACGATATCGTCGAGATCAAAACCATATAATTAAATAGAAACAAACAAGAAAATCTAGTAGTATGCACATCTACTACCTGCACAACACTTTATGCAATGTCGTTATCCAATAAATTCTACTATACATAGTACTGCTCTGATACCACTGTTAGGCACGTGTTATGCAAAACAAAAAATTGCTATCCGCCAACACATAACCAAGATCACTATCGAGGTGCAGGCAACGGGTAACATATTCTTGACGACCGTCGATGAAGCGGAAGATGAATGTACTCAATACTGATTCCCGCGGCTAGGTTATACCTACTAGCCGTGATAATATCTCCAAACTCTTATGGAATGTTAGCCGTGTCGATGTAGCGGAAGTAGTCGATCAAGTCGATGCCAAGAGTAGCTCCACGCGAAAGATTCCATTATGAAGCGCTAACGTCAACGACGCCTCTCATTAACTTGGCCATAGTTTACCCTTAAAACCGGAGAGCATGTAGAAACATTAAATAAGCAATTAAATATAGCAAATAGCATCATCAATATAACATGCACGATCTGATCATAACTTCACAATTCATTATATTCGAGCAAGCATAACAGGTAAAAGCAATTGCATCAGATGGATCTTGATCATGTTAGGTAGCTCATGAGACCTTTGTATTGAGAAACATGGAGGGGAGATAAACTATTCATGCATCATCATGGAGGCTGCAGTGGTGGTGTAGATGCCTTCGGCAATGATTTTCCCTTCGTGCAGAGTATCGAATAGGGCTCCAGATTCGTCTTAGCGAAAACGGTGGCTCTATATCTTATTTTTGCGAATTGCCTCCATCATTAGGGTTTTTAGTCGGGAAGAACATATAGGCGAAGGCACGGCGCGATGGGGTGCCCGAGGCGGCAACCCGTGGGCCCGGCGCACCCAGGCCCTTGCATGCGCCGCCTGCCTCCATGACCATGTGGGCGGCCTCCTGGTGGCTCCCTTCATGTCTCCGTCACAAAAAGTTAGGCGGATTCCTATTTTGTCCCGATCTTTTTCTGTTATTTTTCTGGATGAAAACTGTGACGCCAAAAATATGCAGCAAACTACAACTAACACTTGAAATTAGGTTAATCGGTTAGTCCAATAAAAATGCAATAAAATGATATAATATAATAATAAAACTATGTAGCAATGATATAATAATAGCATACATCAATAAAAGTTATAGATACGTTTGGACGTATTAGCCCATGCCTCGGACTCCGTCGTTCGTCTAGGCAGGCTCGGAGGCAGCAGCACCAGCCGGCACCATACTCGAACCCAACGGAGCTTGTACCTGTTGGGCGGGGCCGGTGAGCAGCTCGACGAGGGTGATGTCCTCCGTGCTGGAGGAGTCACTAGTACAGAGCGACACTATGGAAAAAGGGACAAACCCTCATTAGTGACGGAGAATGGGTCCGTTGCCCCGCGTCCGATACTGATGTGAACCCGTCCATATGCAACAGTTATTTTAACCGTTTCCTTTGAGCGCTAGGAATATTAAAAAAAAGCCAGGCCACCGGCTGCTAACCGGTGGCATACGGTAGCAATAAATGATGCACAGAATGTCTTCCCCACTGTATACAAGTCAAAATACACAATATTTTACATCATTTTACAACTAAGTCACACGATTCAAAATGCAAGACAGATTAGACTTCCCAAACAACATCGCCTTAACAGTCTAGAAACAGCATCTTCAAGTCTCAAATCCATCATCGATCACCTAAATCATTAAAGTGTCATGTGAGCAAATGTTTGTGCTAGAAAAACATACGAGAAAGAACAAATGAAATAATTTCTGGAATCATGTGTGGGACTCGATGGCCTCCAATGGATTCATAGAACGTAGATCTAAACAGAAACTAAATTTCTACAATCATGAATCTGGAATCATTGGTGCTGCCTCGTCCAGACCCCAGATCTCGTCCATACAGAACTCACGGAGGAGCTAGAGCTTGGTGATCCTCGATCCAAAAAAGCGCATGTACTGAGCAACTGGAGGAGACGAGGAACGCACATACCTCAGACTCGCGGAGGAACATAGATCTTGCCGAGTTCGACCTGTGCAGCATCTTCCGCGCGCGCCCAGAGAGCGCATCTTCGACAAGATCTGCACGCGCGCACGGCCGTGCTAGCGAAGGTCCGTGGCAACGAGGAGCATGACGCCTTGAGACGCGGGTCGCGCAGCCACGGATTCCCGAGGTCCTCCGCCATCATCTGCACCGGCGGTGCCGACGACAGGCCGGAGAAGGCGGATCCGGCGCGGACGGGGTGGAGGAGAAGGGCGCGCCGCCCTGGACTTCCGAGGTTCTCCGCCAGCTGCTGCACCGGCGGTGCGGTCGACGCGCTGGAGAAGGCGGATCCGGCACAGACGGAGGTGGAGGAGAAGGGCGCCGCGCCCTTGGATGCGGGAACGCCCAACAACGCGTCCTTGGAGACCTCCGTCCTCCGCACCGACACGCGCGACGGGAAGGCCAACGACGCCGGGGTGGTGGCGGCGGCACCTAAATCGGCCGCCGGCTTAACCACTCGAACCCTAGAGGATAGAAGGGAGAAGACTTGGCTGCGGGAGCTAGAGGGGAATGGATCTGGATAGGGTTGGACAGTTGGTGTAGGTTTATATACTGGAGCGTCTAAAAAGGCCTTTTGGCCCAATTAGTTGCATACGGACCAATATTTTAACCCGTTACCAAAATATCGCATATAGTTGAATATGATTGACCGTTGCCGATGTGTCGTGAATCTATTCCTGCATAGGCTCAATTGTGACATGCATTTTTTTAACCGTTGCCTTTGTGAGCGTTGTCTGTTGCCTTTTTGCTGCCGTTTCCATAGAAGGGTATCCGATGTGTCGTTATGTACTAGTGAGTGGAGCTCAAGGGAGCGTACCTACGCATATGCGGCGCCGTGCAGCATGGCGACATGGACCGACTCAAGCAACACGACACTAATCTACGACGTGGTGACGTGGACCAGCTGCTGCATTTGGCCCTAGCTAGCCGGCGCCGAGTTAGAACCGCTCGTGTCGCTGAGCGACTGCTCAAGGGCGATGCGAAGGGCAAGCTCATCTGTCGCGGACGCATCAAAAAATTATGTCTCGATCTCATCCCGGTTGATGCTGTCATCGCACATGGTTGCTGGACGGAAGAAGGGAGGGGACAGGATGCAGAGTGCAATGTGGGAGTGGTATTCGCCCCTTTCGGTCATTCGGTCAACCGAACCCTAATTCCGAAAGCACCGGTGTAAATTCGGTTTTCAAAAACCGCATTTCTTGGTTTCGGTCAATCCGGGTTCAATGTTGGTTAATACCGCTTCAGTTCTCGGTTTATATGCCCACCCCTAATTGCTACCTGCTTGGTCACTTTAATTTCGATCATGAGTATAACTATGATGCATGGAGTTAATTTAAAACAAATAAAATAAAGATCTAAGCCGCGGCTGAGCTCTAGTGGCTGGCCGAAATGTTTAGGGGTAGTTTGCGACATGTGGATAGGTGGAGGGTTTGCGAGTAATCAGCTTGTATCGGTTGTTAGCATCCTGAGTGCGTGCACCAGATGTGTTGTAATCGGCCTCTTGACCTGACCTCTTCTTTTATGAAACTTATACTCCAATGAATAAGACACGCACGTTTTTCAAGATTTTTCTTTGACCAAGAATTATTCCATGTATATAAGGACGATATGATACCATATTGGTATCATTAGAAAGTGGTTTTGAATATAAATCTAACAATATCAATAGTGTACTATATAATTGAGATATTGTTGCTAATTTTTTTGGTCAAAGTTTGTCTCGAAATACGTGTGCACATTATTTATAGGAACGGAGGACGTATCCTTGAAAACAAATATAAGAGATATGTGTTCTCATTAATTAGATACTCCCTCCGTCTGCTAATGAGTGTACTTAGGGCATGTACAATGCAAGGTGATTATGAAGGTGCTTGGAAAAATAAACTGGTTTTTCATTAGGCACTAGTGCTTATTTACACAAGACAAATGCTTAACAAGCATCTCCCCTATAGGAATAAGCATTGGTGCTTATGAAAATGCTTGGTTTATTTTTTAAGCACCCACTAAGCACTTAGCATTGTACATGGTCTTATAAGTTTTGTACTAAGTCAAAATTAAAATTGTTTGACCAATTTTATACAAAAGAGTAGTAACATAGATAACATCAAATTGGTATATTATGAAAGTAATTTCAAAACGGATCTAACGATGCTATTTTTTAGGCCTTCCTTGATCTCAACATATCGTAACCTAGATACACAATCCAAAATAGTACTGCTTGGACAAACTGTGGTTATGGTCAGCACGGTACATGCAGCTTCAATCCGTCTCCGTGAGAAAATAAACCAGAAGATACTAGAAAGGTAGCTGTTGGCTTGTTTTTTTAGAAACAAGGCAAAAGATTTACCTTTTATATTGATAAAGTAGAAGCAAACAAGAAGGATAAGGCCTAAAAAGGAAAAAAATACAACTCGATCTACGCCGGCCCCGAGGCCGCGTCCCACACGGGTCGACGACCAAGTTGCCCAAGCAACCATGGCCGACACCAAAACCCCTAATCGCAACACGTCGGAGGGGAGAATCCGGAGCCGCCGCTCCGACATCCACGCCGGCCCCAAAGCCGCGCTCCACACAGGTTGACGACCAAGACGCCCTAGCGACACAAGCCGACACCAAACTACCTCGACGCAACATGGCGGAGGTGGCCTCGACGCATCACAGCGGAGGCGAAGCATCCGGAGCCGCCGCTCCGGCATCCACGCCAGCCCCAAGGCTGCGCTCCAAAACGAGCCGATGACCAAGACGTCCAAACGACCAACGTCGGCGCTCCACGGCCTCAACGCAGCACGGCGGAGGCGAAACTCGGAGCCGCCGCTCCGGCATCCACGTCGGCCCCAGGGCCGCGCACCCCCAAGCCGAAGACGAGAACTCGCCTCCGCAACTACCAGCTCTCCGTAGGTCCCACTGGCCAGTGGAACATCGAAGGCGAGGCCCCAAGAGGCAAGCGACGCAGGAGCACTGCCCTCGCCCGATCCCGCAAGGGATCTAGGGTTTCCCCCGGAGAACCCGACATGGGGACGCGACACCACCACCGCGACGACGCCTTCAAGAAGGACGCTCGGACGTCGCCGTCGTCGGCCCGGCCGACAACCAGGGCGGGACTTTCGCCCGGTGATGGGTCGCAGACCCGCAAGCCGCCCGTCAAGGACCGGCCAGGCCAACCACACGCGAGACACAAACTACCGCAGCACCTCACGCCACGGCCGGCGGCACGCCGACATCGACCCAGACGAGCCGCAGCTCTTGGGCCGCCGCCCCGGCTTTCCTCCTCCCCGTCGACGTCCCTGCCGAAGCCAGGGACGAGGCGCCGTGGACGCCTCGGCAACCGCAGCGCCGTCGCAGCCGCGCGACCCAGATAGGGCCCTCACGGGCCCAGCCAGACGTGCGCCGCCGCCATTGCGCGCCCCCCAGCCACGTCCTGCGCGCACCGCCACCGCACGAGCACGCCGCGCCCGACCGGGCGCCGAAGCCAGACGCCGGCGACCCCGACCTGCCGTCCTCACGGCCAGACCAGGCCCGCCCCCGCCTGATCCGGGCGCGGGGGCCCCGGATCCTCCACCCCGCCGTACTCCTACGGGCCCGGAGCCGCCGCTCCGGCCGGCCATCGCCGACGACCAGCCATCGCCGCCCAGTGGGTCCGGCTCCCGCCAAGCGCGAGGGAGAGAGAGACCACCCCCGCCACCAGTTGCGTGGCAGCGGGGAGGCCCTCCGGTGTCGCCTGGGCGCGACACGGGAGGGAAGGGGGAAAAGTTACTTTTAGCTGTTGGCTTGTTGGAGGTGCTTTGTGGTACGACTGGATAATTCAGCATCACTAATCACCAACACTAGTTTTCATGACAATAAACAAAACATCACCTACTCTAGTATATATAGAGTACAAAAGTGTGCGCAAAATACTTTCTTTTTCTCCTGAAATGTAGCAGTTGAGTAATTTGAGACACCATCACTAAGCTCTCTGAAGTAATTTGAGACATCTCTTCAGGTGGAGAGATGGTCCCTGCTTCCTTGGCAAATCATCAGCCATCCTCTTCCCATTCATCGCACGTTTTCGCAAGCAAGTGAGCGCGAGCTCCATGTCGTCCCTTTCTCCCCTACCAGGAAGGATCGCCGTTGCCATCTCCCTCTTGTCCTCTTCGGGCGAAAGGCGCCGCACGAGGCCGCCACGAATGCCACGCCACGCACCAAACACGCGAAACGATGTCAAGTCGCCGGCCGCTGTACCGACGATGGATCCATCAGCCCATTTCCAGGTAAACCGATCGGCGAGGAGACCGTGCCCGATGTGCCGTCGGCGTCGGCTTTTGTACGAGTCTGTGCGTCCGGAGACTGGTACCGAGAAATTCCGGAGAGGGAATTCTCCTGGAGGAGCAAAAATCCGAGCGAAGGAAACAAAATGCGCCGGTAGGGGTCGCTGTGCAGGCAGCGATGTTGCAAGGGCGGAATAGTGGTGTGGAAAGTATTGAGTCACAATGATCCTGTAGAATGATGGCAATTTTAAGCTAATGATTGGAATTCCTTGGGTATTGGCGAATTTCATTATACTTGGTCAAGCACTCAAGCTGGTGATGCTAATTTTTGTCCCCGTCTTGCTCTTGACAGTTGGCACGCCATGGTCTGTCTGAACATGCACAAAGATGAAATGTAGCATTCTTTTTGAGTTATCGATTCCAGGATAAGACCGCGGGAGGATTCCCGGAAACAAAAGTTCCAATCTTGAGTGAGTTATGTACAACTTAAAAATGACCTTCGCCGAGAGAATACTACACGAGAGAGGATTAAGAAATCTTGTATGGTTGTACTTGTACATCATTATTCGACAACCTTGCGCAGTACAAACCAACAAATGCATTGCTCTCAGGGGCCTGAGAGAGGTGCACGTTTTCATTGACGGCGACGGCGGCAGGGATTGGTCGTCATCAGGGGAGGGACAGATATCCAATCTGGTCGTTGGCGATCTCGTTTTCAGAAGAACAACGGCACTGCTGACAACAACACTCAGAGGTTGCAATGGCAATACTGACCGCATGATGCGCTCCGCATCCTGGAAATTACAGTGCCGAACGCCCAACAAGTATCAGAGTACGTGGGTGACCTCTCAAATCCGATGAGTCCAACTTTAACATAGAAATTGCCATGAAATTTCGTTAGGTCTATTCAGTGAATACAGCTTCAGTTTGAAGGTGCCGTGACTGGACTGCCAAAGAGGAGGTAAAATCGGAGGACGACTGATATTAGACTTAATTCCTGCCTCCAAAGCGCCAGAGACAGCGATAAGAAGGCGACGCTCTTTCCCAGATCTCCACCGATGAAGTCGCTGGTCCCTTCTCCCTCCGCTTGCCGCTGGCGGCAGGAGGGAGGGGGACCTCGTTTCTCCGTCTAGTTGTTAGGTTTAGGGTCTGTCTGCTGTGGTGTGTCGTTGGGAGGTCGGAACGGTGTCCGGGCAAATAATTTTGTCTCAACTCTACTCCCACACCGGCGGCGACCTTCACGAAGGCGCCTCGGAGTTGATGGGAACGTTTGCTTGTGGTCTTTCAGATCGACGGCTTGGTCTTCTCGCTGTTCTTCAGATCTGGCGAGATCAGTTTCTCGGCATGTCGCTGGCGTGTGTCGTTTTTTACGGCAAGCTAGCGGCCGAGGCGAGGTGGTTCTTCTGAACGAGGTTGTTGGTCCGGAGATGGTGGATCTGCCATTCTTCTCCGACTTCGTCGATGGGAAGCGACGGATCTTGGTCCAAGACAGCATGGGGACGTCCCCCGGTAGACGTGCCACAGCGACATGTGCGTCGCTGCGTGCAGCAGGACTGTTCATCGACTCATGAATCCTTGTTGGTGATGGTGCTTTTTGGATCTTGCAATGGTGGAGGCTCGGCGTCTCTTCCGTGTCCATCTTGGCGGCGCCGGATTTGGGTGGCGGCCGCTGGCTGCGGTGGATGCAGGAAACCCTATAGATCGTTTTGTATTTCTCAATCTTTTATAATTTTATCTGCAATTTCAGGATAATCAGTTTATCCCGGTCTGTCTTTAGTTTACATGTATGTTGCTTCATGTAACTTGATTTTCGATTAATGAAATACATGGTTGTTCTCAAAAAAAAAAGAGGAGGTAAAATCTTACAGCATGCAAAGAATGGATGCCACACGAAGATGATGAATGCTGGCATAGAAAATAAAGTAGATTGACTGGAAATTCGTGTGTTTGATCTGAAATACGTGTTGCTTGATGAGATACTCTTAGGAGATGAGGAAACTAGTGAATCCTATAAACAAGCTATGCATCCCTAAAAAAAGCTAGTATGATTTAATGTCCCCCTATTTTTTTATCTGATGCTTATATCTGTATTCCACTGGAGCTGTAAGAAGATAGCAACCGGTGCCAAAATGCAAAGAAGACTTTGATACATAACAGATAAAACTTCATTTGAAATGGCAAAACCATATACTCTTTTGCCTTTGCCCATGCAAGGAATTATATAGCCAGGCAGGGCTTTATGTTTCGGAAAAGGCCCTGTAATTGATAATACAAGGCCAGACAGTGTAAAAGTACACAAAAATAATTGACACACCAATTAACAAAAAATATAGGTATCAAAGAATGGTTTCCTTACAACACTCATATGGCTATAATTTATGTTAAAACAACATGTTTGTGTCAAAATCCATATGATCTCCGCTTGGTCTTCCATCAGGGGCGCCAGTGAAGCCAAAACTATCAAATGGATTACTCTTGTGACCAGCCCCTCCCTCGGGCATTCCAAAACATGACATTGGAGTGGAAGACCAACCTGGCGGCAACACGGTTTCCGAACCGACAACGGTCACTGCGTTTTGCTGGGTGCTCGCACCAGTTCTCCCGTTAGTGGAGCTGCCAGATCCCATTGGGGGCACAGATATTGACTGATGCTGATGGTTCTTATGCAGAGGCGACTTGGGCCAGAGGCTCTCGATCTCAGAAGTTCACAACGAGGTGAGGAGCATCAGGTTGTGGATTTCGCCCGCCATTACCCTGCCAAACTTTACCATCCCTGTCTGTGAAGTTTTTCATGTACCCCTGCAAGGATAAAACTTCTTAGCAGGACTAATAGAATAACCTGAGATAGAATATGTGCTTAAACTGAGATAGTTCATTCTTCATACCTCTTTATTAAAGTTTGATGAGGATAAAGCCTTAAACTGAGATAGGTCATTCTTCAGACGAAAAAGGGATTACGGCAAGGCGACCCATTATCACCTATATTCTTTAATATAGTTGCTGATATGTTAGCCATAATCATTGAACATGCAAAATTGATGGGCAAATTGTTGGAGTGGTTCCACACCTAGTGGATGGTGGATTATCCATTCTCCAATATGCTGGCGATACAATTCTTTTTATGGAACATGACATGGAAAAGGTAAGAAATCTGAAATTAATATTATCAGCGTTCGAGCAACTTTCCAGTCTAAAAATTAACTTCCATAAGAGTGAAGTGTTTTGTTTTGGCAACGCTCAGGACGAGGCAGCTCAATATGCTGAGTTATTCGGCTGCGGGTTGACCAGTTCCCAATAAATTATCTTGGCATCCCAATTGACTTTAGTAGGTTAACGATTGCTCAATGGAAGCATGTTGAGGAAAAACTATAAAAAAGGTTGAGTAGTTGGAAAGGAAAACTACTATCCCTGGGTGGTAGATTGGTACTCATAAATTCAGTCCTAACCAATATGGTGCTGTATATGATATCTTTCTTCCAATTACCAAAGGGTGTCTTGCATCGATTGGATTACTTTCGATCTAGATTCTTTTGGCAAGGGGACAATGAAAAAAAGAAATATCGACTAGCCAAATGGGATATAGTGTGCCGCCCTAAGGACCATGGTGGTCTTGGGATTCATGACCTTCAGGTCAAGAATAGAGCATTCCTTGGTAAGTGGTTGTTCAAGCTACTGACTGAAGATGGGGTGTGGCAAACTCTTCTTAGGAGGAAATACATTGGCTCAAGTGCGGTATCACAAGTTTCTTGGAAACCAGGTGATTCGCATTTCTGGGCTGGCCTTACGGCGACGAAGAAATTCTTCTTCCCATATGGTTCATTTTCCATTAAGGATGGGTCCGAGATAAGGTTCTGGGAGGATTAGTGGATAGGAACTACCCCTCTCCGAGAACAATATCTAGCTTTATATGATATATTCCTTGGACGTCACAAGAGTGATACGCTTGCTCAAGTGTTGGTACATAACCCTCCAACTGTGACGTTCAGAAGAGATCTTGTTGGTCCCAGACTGGTAGCTCGGCACGAGTTGCTACAGCGCCTAGCTTCTGTCAATTTGACACAAGGCACTGATAAATTTTGGTGGAATTTACACAATAGTGGTAAATTCTCTGTGGACTCCATGTACACAGCACTAATCCAGGCGAAGTGCCGGTAGATAATAAGAAAATCTAGAAGATGAAGATTCTACTAAAAAACAAAGTTTTTGCGTCGTATCGTCGTCGAGAGGTTATTCTTACTAAAGACAACCTTACGAAACGCAATTGGCATGGAATTAAACAGTGTGTTTTCTGTCACAAAGACGAGACGATCAAACACTTATTCTTCGAGTGCAATTTTGCTAGTTCTATATGGTCCAACATCCAGATAGATTCTACTATATATCCACCCAAAAGCATTGCCAATATTTTTGGCAATTGGCTAAATGGAGTGGGTAATAGGTTTAAACAATTTATTAGGGTGGGAGCGCTTGCCGTAATATGGTCGCTGTGGCTATGTAGAAATGACAAGATTTTTAATGATAAAAATTCTTCTCTTATGCAGGTTATCTACAGGACTATTGCTACTCTCCGTTCGTAGTATCAGTTGCAACGTGTGGTGTATCGAGACCTATTTATGGAGGTGTGTACCAGACTGGAGGATACGGCGAGAGACTTTTTTATCTCAATATGGATGGCAACATAATTTGCGGATTGGCCCTCCACCACCATAGGCGTTCTTACAATTTCTCATTATGATATGTAACTCGCCTTTTACGTTTTCCAACTTCAGACTTGTTTTGGCTGTGTGCATCTTGGTTATGCAGAGTCTGGGTGTAATAATTAAATCTTTTAAGCTCCCTTTATCTTAAAAAAAAGCCTTCCCAAGAGTAAGCGGTAAGCCAACCTGGACAGATATTATGGTCCTCGCCAAAGAGCTCAAGGCGCCCCTTCCAAGAGCGAAGTGCTCAATGATCCTATACATGTCTTCAGAATTTTTTGTGGAACCTATAAAACAACAAACAGAACACATCAAGGCATTGACACTTCAATTGTGGCCACCAACAAATAAACAACTAGAGAAATTCATCACGAAAGAGAGATAAGTAACACATGCTCTCTGCCTAACAGATGCACAGGAACAGGTACCGAAATAATCCAAAGTTCACAAATGGATGCTACTTCAAACAAATGGCGCGCAGATGCCAACGATGAGTTTCCCAAAGATGTGTCAGATTCACACACGATTACAATATATTGAAATAACAGCCAAACAGAGATTAGCTGAAATCCGCTTCCAAGAAGAAACTAGAAAGAAGCTTACATTCTACCATTTTTCATGATATCCCTATTTCATAATTGTTGCAGCATTTGGACTTCTGCAGTATTGTACTCCCTCCGTTTCTAAAAGTAAGGCCTATATTTTTTTCTAAGTCAAACTGTGTGAAGTTGACCAAGTTTTTAGAAAAACTATTAACATCCACAATACTAAATCGATATGGTAAGATAGATCATGAAATATATTTTCATATGATGTTCATATAGTATTATAGTTGATGGTCGTTTTTCTAAAAACTTGGTAAAACTTTACATCGTTTGAATTTTGAAAAACATATACGCCTTATTTTTAGTAATGGAGGTAGTGAGTTTCGTTACCATGTCTCCAATTTGCTCCATGTAGCCACTCGACGGTTGGGCACCCATTTGCTGGGCATGAACACGGTAACCAACTACACCCTCTCAGATCTATTAGAGAAATAGAGAATCAATGCTACCAGACTTATCCCCGTTCGCCTCTAGAGGCTCTGACATGCTCAAAATCTTTGGAGGCAGTTCTTTTCTTATTCCTTCCTTGCACCAAACGATTACAACCTCCTTTTGTTATATTGTACCCATCGTCTACTAGGGTAAACGCTTTACCTAACAACCAGACAAGGCTTCGTACTGGAGACCGACTCTAACCTGAACCAAAACAAATAGGTGATTGCCTCCTAGCGCAGCTGCGCTATTCTGACGTCTCTAGCGCCCACTCCATCCACCGTCCGATCGCGTCCGAGCCAACATCCACCCCTGGCACGGATCCCACCGCCGGCCGGCCGGGCCACGCCGCTGTCGTCCTGGCGCTGTCATCCGACCACCTCTCCTCCCTAGTTACAGGCGCAGCCCTGCACTACTCGTACTCCCGCGGCCGCATGCTCGCCGGAGTGCCGCGACCGCTTGCTCCTACTGACCGCGGCCGTGGCTGCCTTCTCGCCGTCTACGCCGCCATGCTCGGCGCCACATCGCAGGCGGCGTGGGTCACGCGCAATGGGAGGCCGGCTGGGCAGTGGGATCGGAGCTCGCGCGGCGCCCCGGGCCAGGCGGCGGATGACGAGCTCCAGCCCGAGGCGATGACGGCCGACGCGAACCAGACCCCGCGTCATTGCGATGCGACAGCGCCGGTGACCCACGGCCTCTCACAGTGCTCTCTCCCTGCGATGCGTTTGGGAATCTGGAAACGCAATCTATCTCGTGCCTAGGCACTATCTAGGCCTTTCACCGTGCTCACTCGCGCGCGCCGTCGGATCGCCATCTCACGGCCGAAATTTTTTCTGCCTACGTGTTCCGCGTCCAGACAAATCACACCGCATTCAATCCCCTCGGCAACGAGCCGTTCACGCATTCCCCTCCGCCAGCTCTCTCTCGCTCCCTTCCCCTCCGTTTCGCCATTGCGATTCTCGCTCGTCACCGGTGATTTCCGCCGGCGCCGACCTCTATAAACTTGTAGAACGGCCGTGGTGAGCTTCTCCATCCCCCGGGCGCGCTCGTTTTGGTGGATTCGGGGTAGCGGAGCGGATCCGCACCTCGGTCTCCTGCTCAGCGCCCGCCGTGGAATTGAGCTTCGTCGGCCACGAAATCCGGCGTCGCTGACCTGCAGGCAGCCGAGAGACTCGTGCGTCGAGCTTCTCCATCGACTGGCCGTTCTCGTTTTGGTGGATTCGGGGTAGCGGAGCGGATCCGCACCTCGGTCTCCTGCTCAGCGCCCGCCGTGGAATCGAGCTCCGTCGGCCACGAAATCCGGCGTGGCTGACCTGCAGGCAGCCGAGAGACTCGTGCGTCGAGCTTCTCTGGTGTTCGTTTCAACAACACCGAGTTCTTAGTTTAGGTGAGCCAAGCTAGAACTCAAGTACTCGTCCTCTCTGGTGTTTTTTTGCGTGATTTTCTGGGGATTTTTTCTCATCTGGTTTTCTGGCTTTCTAATCTGTACTGCGCGTGTTACGTAGGTTTTGCAGATCATCTGGGTACAAGGACTAGCAATTTTGGTTGAGATTCTGGAACTGGTGAGTCTGAATCCCTATGTACATCCATGTATCCTGTAGTTGCAAACCCTCTGTGGGGTCGTCTGATATATGTATTTTTTGTCCTGTAAAATACATGATATATGTACTTTTGCCCTATAATCTACACCCAGTGGTGTGTTGTATACAGCGATGTTTATACAAGTAGGTTTGCTCTTTCAATTTTGATGTCTAGCTTTGATGTGTATTTTTTACATGTAGTTTTTTTACAGATATGCAAGGGGTACACTATGATTTTTTTTCCATGCAAGTCTCTCCTCTGATTTTTCTTGCATTTGGTAGCAAGTAGGATATTCTAGACTTAGATATCATGTAGGTTCTCATACAGAATTGTTGTAGCCAATTGAATACTTGTTCTACGTTTTTCGTTTGACTAGTTACTTGAACTACTTGGAGTACGACACCTGTGTTTTTGTGGTAGCATGTAAGTTTTGACACAATTTTTTGTGCACGTAATTATCAATATTTGCATGGTTTTGAGAGAGTTAACAAACATAATTTGTTCATGTAATTATCACTTTCATTTTCTGTGGTTTTCAGCATGTTCTAGTGTTGCTTAGTTGTTTTTTCAAATGTTAGCATGTAAGTTCTCATCCATAATTGACGTATCTACTGGAATACTAGATGATGATTCCCCTCGTACCTAGGAGATGTTCGAAGACACCCAGGAGTTCGGCCAAGCCTGGTTCCAAGTTCAAAAGGTTGAAGCAAAGGCTGCAAATGAAGGCTAGAGTCCCAGACGAACCAGTAGACCCACGTCTAGAAGATGATATAGAGGATGATGAGGCTCATGCAGTTGAAGCTCCACCCCAACAAACGGACGATGCCCCACCCCCTCAACCTGATTATGAAGACCCACATGATGAACAAGTTGGGCAGGAAAATAAAAATAAGGTACTGCAAGCCTTTCTGCATGTTCATAACTACTTGTTTTTCAGTCTTTATTACATGTAGAATTTTTTGGTATATGCAATGGAAACTCAAATATGTATGTTTTTTACTTGTCAGAGCGATACATTCAACAGGGCATCTCCAATGAAGATTTTAGGGTTTGCAAAGGGTTCACAGATAAGCAGCAAAAAATCATAGTTGATGCAGATCTCGGAGAGATACTTAAGTGGAGGTGCTCCAAGTTGGTTCCTGATCTATGTAAATTCTTGATGGGGTGCTTCGACCCAGAGTTGCGTGTGCTTGACTTTAGTGACAGGGGAAGGATTCCTGTTACCTTGGACTCTGTTGTCAAAGTTCTTGGGGTGCCCATGGGCAGGATCCTTATGTCTTACCACATGGACACTGTCGCAAAAAGAATAATGTTGGACATGTTTGGGATCAAGGATAACAAGCAGCCATCGCTTGCATTTCTTGAGAAAGAGCTAGGACCAGAACACCCAGCTGATCACATTTTTCTGAGGAAGTTCTGCATATACTTGACATGCTCTGTATTCGCTCCAACTACTGCTACTGGTATTAGCCCAAGATGCTACCCATCCTTTATCAAAACAGAAGATATCAGGTGTCTAAACTGGCCAAAGTTCATCATTGATTTCTTCGGGAAATCTAACTAGCAGGCGCCTGCTGGGTGGCAAATCTGTACGCACGTACGTGGACTGTTGGATCACGAAGGAACGGACGAGATTCGGAAGTTGCCCGCGTCGCGCTCGCGAGGGAAGTCAACCCGGCCTCATCCACTCCCTGCTCTCTCTCTCGATCACCTTCTGCTCTCTCTCCCGTGGCGACGCGCCGTCGCCTCCACCCTCTGCTCCGGCCGCTGCCGGCCAGCTCTGGCGCCGCCATGCCTTAGCGCTGCTCCGTCGTCGCCCTCTCCTCCTTCGATTCCCGCTTTCGATTCGCACGTGCACACTCCCGAGCTCACTCTCTCGCGTCTTCCCCTTTCCGCCTCGCCGTCGCCTCGTGATTCCGGCCAACTCCGGCAAGCTCCGCCGCCGTGTTGCGGCGCAATCGACGCCCCCTTCCATGCTCCACCTTCCCATCTGCTTCGATTGGTGTTTCACGAGCGTGCTGCTCCTCTTCGACCTCAGCCCGGAGCCGCTTCCTCCTGTCGGCGCCGCCTCTTCCTGGTCCCGGCGCCGTCGAGCTCCGACCTGTGCCGCCGAGTCTCGGTGCTCCTCGCGCCGCCCATGCCAGCACCGCCCCGCGCCGTCAGAACTCCGCCCAGCGCCGCCTATATCTTCCAAGCTCGCGTCCAGCACCACGTAGCTCCGGCCAGCTCCTACCATGGACGATGGTAGTGGTGTGAGGACCTGATTGCTTTCTATATTCTTTTCAGGGACCCCTGTGTAAGAATTTGGACATGTTTGTATTTTAGTTTCTGAACTTGGAGGACGAGGACGCGAGGAAGAGGAGAGGTGCGGGCGAGCTCGGGCTCGGGCTAAGGGTGGAGAAAGGCGACGGCGCCGGGGAGGAGAGGAGGAGGCGGTAGGGCACGGGCCGGCGACGCGGCGGCCGGAACCAGCGGCGGCTGGGGAGCTCGGAAGCGAGCTAGGCGAGGGGAAAAGGAGGAAGGAGTAGAAGGAGAGCATGGGGAGCCAACCAGTACTGATATAGTTACCCAACCCGTACTGATAAAGTTACCAACCCGTACTGATAAAGTTACCAACCTAATACTTATAAAGTTACCCACCCAATACTAATATAGTTACGCACCTAGTTCTGATGGAGTTACCCACCCTGTACTGGTAAACTTACCAACATAGTACTAATAAATTTACCCACCCTGTAATGGTAAAGTTACCCATCAGTACTGATAAAGTTACCAACCTAATACTTATAAACTTACCCACCCAATACTGATGAAGTTACCCAGCTAGTACATATGAAGTTATCCATGTGTTCGTGATATAGTTATCCACCAGGAAATCCATGTAGTTAATATGTCCTCTAAATGATAGTTACGAACGCAATGCCCATCTTTTTTATGTGTAGTTTTACTATGAAATCGACAGTTACCATCCTAATACTTATACACGATAAATTTACCATCTCAAAGTGATGTGGTACCTTCAAATCTCGTAAAAATCTAAAAGAACAACAAAAAATGGTTCTATTTCGACCCGAAAACTAATCACTAATATGGTGGGTAACTTACGTATTCAAGCCAGGGTAACTTATATGTTACAGGGGTGGTAACTTTTGGGAAAAAAAAAGTCGTCGGAACATACCGACATGGGATCTAGTTTTGAAGATCTCGTCGCGACTAGTCCAACGGTGAAAACGGATCATAAATCGGATAAACGGTTTAGGCTACAAAATATTTTAAATTTTTGGATTTCGTAATTAATGCGTGATGATGTCAGCAGTTTCATCTTTTAGTGCATGCATGCAAAAGGAGTTATTTCTTCTCACACGCGCGTGTACGCATTGGCAAAAATTAGGACGGACGAGTGGTTCTGCCTAGTGTCTACACTTTTGCCAAATGTAAGGCGCCTTACACATAGTCGTTCCCTTGATATAATGATCGAGACGGCTAGAGCAAAGGGCAAGAAAAACTAGTTCAAGGCTTGCATGCCATACCTTATGGTCAGTTCCTGTTTTCTTCATTTTCTTTGTTGTTTCAAAATTCGTTCTGTCTGCTTTTCTTTCTAGCTATTGGCCCTCTTTATACATCTGTGGATACTATTAAGATGTATCTTTTTCCTTTTCTATCACAGGTCTTATATGTTGATTCGTTGGAAACTGACGCCATAGATGTGCCTGAAGACGGGACTCGAATATGTGCATGGAACAACAAGTTGGTTAGGCTTGCGGTTGAGATGGATACAAACAGTGACGGGTCATTTGGGAAGCTACCTGTAAGTTTTTTTTTCTAGCAATAAATTTTTCTGCTTAACACGACTAGCTGTTTGTTCCAGCTAAACAGCAAGCATTCATAATTAATATCTGAATTTGTTTACATCTTTTTTTTTCTTGTTCAGTTGAAGGCATGTTTCAGGATCAAGATTAGCTTATTCTCCGCAGAACCGTCAGTCTTGGACATGTTCATTAAAACCCATGCCCCGGGTGATTACACCGAAGATGTAAGATACCATATTTTTGTATATTCTTTGTTCTTTCTTTTTTTCAAAAGTTTCATGATTTTCTTAGTATGTAGTTTCCTCGACAGTAATGTTTAAACTACTGAAGGTTCCATTTTAAACTAGATGATAACTCCATGTCAGTTTCCATATGTATTTTTTATTTTTCCAGCATGTAATGTTTCTGTTTTACTGAATACACTTTCCGTTTTAAAATTTGAAATTAGATGTTTTTTAATTGTTAATAGTACTGAAGTGGAACTTAGATCCAACTAGATGTAGATTTTTACAGTGCAAAATTTTCAGTGTTGTTAGTCGGGGCGCTAACTGAAGTTTAATAATTATGGAACAGGAAATGGCGAAATACAGAGGAGCTCTCGCAGAGATGTGCACTGCTTTTGAGGATGGGCTTGCACAATTCTTGAAGAACATGTCAAGCATAGATCCAAAGGCCCAGGTACTTGATGAGGAGAAACATGAAGCGCGGCATCACAGCAATAGAACAAGACGCGGAAAGAACAAACACACCTCAATAATGACAGCGCAAGGAGTTACCAGAGAGAGGAATGATGATGCTCAGATGGGAACGAACACTGATACACATGATGCTGATGCTACTGTAATTCTGCAAAAGGACACTGGGAAGAGTAAACAAAGTGATGACAGCTTACATGCTGAGATGGAAATGAACAATGCTACACACGAAGCTCATGCTACTGCAATTCTGCAAAAGGACACCAGGAAGAGGAAGCAAATTGATGAGAGTTCTCCTGCTGAGGATGGAATTTCTAAGAAGGCCAAATCAGATCACGTTCTTCAAAGTGAGCCACTGGAAACAAATGAAGATGGCTTGCAGCAGAAAGCGGAGGAAAATGTACAAGCTACCATCCAACCTGGTGAGCCAAACTGCAGCCCGATGACTTCTAAACGCGGCACATGTGTAGCAGCTCTTGATAGTCCAACTCGCAGGAGACCAGTTACTAGATCCATGTCCCCGCTTAAACCCCCATCAACTTCTAGTAGCAAGGATACATTTGAGGTGGATATGGAGATTGCAACTGGTGATGGTGCAGCAAATCCCACGAGCTCGAATAATTTTGCAGACAGGAACTGTAGTACAAAGGAAGGTACTGTTGGGCTTGCAAATCCTGGAGTTGAAGCGTTGAAGCAACTGCATATATATGGGACAGGGTCACAGTCAAGTGAAGATAGTGCTTGCGATGCCACATTGATGTCAAATCTTTCACCTGCTGAGTCTGTCAGGCCCTTCAAATCGGCAGCAACAAAGGAGCCACCATTGGAAAATGTACAAGCTACCATCCAACCTGGTGAGCCAAACTGCAGCCCGATGACTTCTAAACGCGGCACATGTGTAGCAGCTCTTGATAGTCCAACTCGCAGGAGACCAGTTACTAGATCCATGTCCCCGCTTAAACCCCCATCAACTTCTAGTAGCAAGGATAGCCCTAAGCCCATGTGGGATGTAGGTACCAGTGGCCCCGTGTGGGATGCAAGTACCAAGGGCCCTGTGTGGGATGTAGGTACCAGTAGCCCACGGAGGCAAACTCGTTTTGGTACGGCAAAAATACCCACAAGCAGATTCGCGGGCATGCAGTCTCCAAACAAAGTGGATGCTCAGCAAGGACAATCAACTTTGTCTTTATCAAAGGATAGCACGTCCAGGAAGCTTGACCTTGAGTTTGGGAGCACGGACTCACCTAAAGAAACGGAGGAGCAGAGAAGACGGAGAGAACTGATAGATGACTGCCCCTCTTTTGACCTTGGTTTTGACGAACCTGCTAAGGTTGATGCAGCTGACCAACAGACAACTGTTGGCGAGGAAGAGCCTATCATAATTTCAAGCAATGAAAGTGGAGATTCATTTGATAAAATCTTCGCTACCATCGATATGCCTACCAGGACCCCAGTGATTGATAAGGCCAAGAGGATAGAAGAATCTACATCGTCACCTGTTGCGCCGAATAGTTACACTCCAGTTCCGCAAGCACATCAAAGGAGGGTTGTCAAGACAGTCGAGGCTCAGAAGTCGCCATACATGCAAACCGGGAAAAAACAAGTTGTACCGAAAACAACAGTGGAAGTCTACAACATGATTTGTTCATATGGTGGCAGATCTAAACACCCATTAAACGAAGAAAAAATCATTGATTATGGTGACTGGTTTATTTACCTGCGAGATTTGGCAAACTCTGTCAAGCCCACTGGGTGGCTCAGCAACTCGACATGCGAACTCGCCTTGCATGTTCTTTCAAAGGAATTGGCTAAACAGAAGAAATGTGTGATGCCACTTAGTATTGGGGTGAGTTTTTAATACCTTACATGTTATTCCATTAGGTCATTCATCCCTACTTGTTCTTTTTCCTTTTCTCATTAGTGATGCTTACTTCTCCCCCAATGGCTGTGTATGCAGACCAAGCTCAGGAATCCAGCATGCATTCATGATCAAGCAGTCCAGAGAACATTTCAGTTTTCCCCAACAAATCGGCTAGATCATAAGGAATTGGTCAGTTCTGAAACTTTTTCATTCTTGCTTGCTTTTATACATTTTTCAGACCTACCACACCTGTGTTTGTGCTAGCATATAAGTTGTCATAATTATTGCGCATGTAATATATCACTATGTGCCTGATTTTGGAGAGTTCACACAGATTTTTTGTTCTTGTAGCATGTAAGTTACTATATTTTTTGTTGCTCAATTGTTATGATTGTTAGCATGTATGTTCCCATCCATAATTGATGTAGCTCCTGGATTACTGGATGTGAGGTTTTTTTCGGTGTATAAAGCACATGTATATGTTTACAGACTACATGTAGATTTCTGGGTTGGTAGGTGTTTTAACTTTTGGCATGTGGGTGTATTTTTTTAATTAAAATACATATCACTATCAAAACAAGCACTTATCAAAAAAAGTTGATATGTTTCCTGAAGTTCTGTTTGTAGTTTCCTCACCCATAATGTATAAATTTGATGAAAACTCCATGTATAGGCTCCATATAATTTAGATAAAAACACCATTGTACTCTCAGTAACACCATGTACAGGCTCCATATAAATCTCCATGAACAGGCTCCATATGGTCTTTTTATGGATGTATTTTTTTAATGTTCATCCATTATTTTTGTCAATAAAAATACTAACATCAGGGGCATTTTTTAAAATGGTGCAGTTAATGTTTTCCATTCTCCAAAACCTCTCGCCCAAGTCCACAGAGTTTACTGGCCACTACTATCTCATAGTGTTGAATCTGAAGGCAGGAAGGTTTGAAGTTATGGATTCATTGAGGGCAGAAGGTACCCCTAGCCTGAAGTCAGATGTCACGGCCATTGTGGGCTCAATCAAGCACCTGTGGGGCGAAAACTACAGCCAATCAAAAATAGACATCTCCAGATACAGAACTCAGTACATTTCTACTCCTATGCAGAAAACAAGGTAAATTACAGCTCAAATGTCACTTCTTCCTTCTGTACCCTTTTTTCCGTCGCACCCCTACATGATTTTTTGTGCAATCAAGGGCTGTTCTATTCATTGATCACTTTTTTATTTTCTTGTTGGCAAGTCACGACTGTGGATACTTCATGCTCAAGTTCATTGAAAGCTGGGATGGCAGGAGACTGGTACAACTTTTTAGTCATACGGATATCCCAGCAGCGAGGAAACTACAGTTGCTAAAATTGCTAGAGCGCGAAGATAATAAGATTGCATGGCACAGTTTATTGTTCTCGAATTGAGGAGGCAAGTGGTGCATTTTTTGCTATGCCTACACTCTATCTAGCTTTTTGCATGTACTTCTCTGTCTTATATAGCATTCTGATGTAAATAACTTTGTGAATCTATCATGCAAATATTTTTTTACTCCTTGAATGCAACACAGGACTAAACCAACTAGCTGTTTCTAGAACACTTTAGATACTTCCTGTTTTTCACCATGGAATACATAAAGAGGTCTGTTACATTCTTGCATTTAATTTTGAGGCAACACAAATACATCCAGAACCTAAAGTGGACAACAAAAAGTACTTCTAGAAAACTCAAATCATATTGCGCAACAAATCCTGCTCCATGGGTTCAGGCCCAGGAGTCATCCTCTTGGGGCAATTGGGCGAAGTATGTTCTTCAGAGCCACACACAGAACACTTCACAGGTTTGCTAGCTTTTAGATGGAGGCCTGACTTCTTTCTTTTTTCCCCGGACGCCCTCTAGATGTAGTGGCCGTAGGATCCTAATATCTTCACCATCATTGTCAAGTATCTCAACTTCTAAGGTTCCACCCTCAGCTGGTTTAGCATTATTCTTTTTTTTCCGCTTCGATGATTCTGCAACTTTCAATGATTTCAATGCACTGACTAAGTCACACATGTATTTATCAGCAAGCGCCTTCGCTTTCTCAGATGTACATGCAAGCTTTGCAACATCTGTGAAATCATTGCACAGTGTCCCATAGCGTAACAGGTTCTTTTCCTTGTTGGTCAACTTCCTGTCAGTAGGCAGTTCAGGCAGCTCAACCCTAGTAGCGATAATTTCATCCTCGAACGCTCTCCACCTAGGTAGAATGTAATGTTCTGGAATAGAATCAATAGCACCAAGTTGTGCCATTATTCTCATTATGTGGCAACACAACAGTCCATCCCTGCTGAACTTAGAACCCTCGCAATTGTAAGTTTCCTCAGCTGAATTGGCAACCACCCTGTGATGTAGCCCAACCTAGGACCATCACCATGTCAAGCACTCCAACACTCCACAAGTCACCATGGACATCAAAGGTGAACTCCTTCCTCTATGTGAACCTCGATATGACACTTTGGAATGGTATACTACTTGACCATCGCCACTTTGTATTGCTAGTCATGACGAGACGACTCCACAGGAAGATGGCCAAGGCGCACGAGGAATGGAGTCCGACAAGACGGTGGCTTGGAAGAAACGAAGGAAGAGGAGAAAAGACCCAGGCGGCGGTAGTACCGCTGGGTTAGGCGGTACTACCGCCAGGACGCTACCGCCACCACTACCGCCATGGCTACCGCTGGAACGCCGCTTCGGACCGCATGCCCGGTACCGACCGGTACCGCTGGAGGTACCGCCGAGGTGGGAAGATGCGAAGACAGCCCGCACCAGCGGTACTACCGCTGGGTTAAGCGGTAGTACCGCCGCTGTGGGAATCTGCACGAGTTGGAGGCCCATGTAACCTCCCTCACCTACCCCCTTGTTGGTCAACACTATAAATAGGAGTTCCCCATCTCAGATCTGGATAGACGATGTTTTGAGATTAGAGTAGAGCTAGGCTCCCCACCTCAAGACGGTCTCCTTCCTCCCCTTGCGGGGATGGTTCCTCCCCTTGTGGAGAAGATCCCTTCGTGGATTCAAGACCTCTACTTGTAGTTTGACTACTCGCCAATCTTTCATCCTCGGGTGACTTTATTGGAGTGGCTTGGTTGGCCGTTGGAGAAACAACCGTCCAAGATCCCTTCTTGTATCTACTTGCCGATCTCCCACCTTCGTGTGGATTCTATTGGGCCGGTTGGACCGACCGGTAAGGGAAACGGTTCTTGTATCTTGTGTGTGTTCTTGTGTTCGGGGCGTTCTTCTTGGTGTTCTTCGTGTTCCTCGTGTTCTTGCGTGCGTTCGTCCACATCCTCCGTCAATCCGTGAAGATCGGGCCACCCTAGAGGACATTTCCTCATCATTTGGTATTAGAGCTCTAGGTTGACACGGATTTTATTTGTGTTTCCACCAAAATCCACCAAATTTTTCTTCGTTTTTGAGAAATTCGAAAATTTCCACCATATCTTCCTACCACTAAGCCGTGTGTGTTTTGGAGTTTGCTTTGGATACTTGAACACAAGCATTTTACTTTGTGATCGTTTCCCTTGGTTGTCATCGACGTCCAATACTATCTACAAGGTGAGAGGTTGTGTTCTAGTCCATTTCCACTCCATATATACACTTGTCTTGTGAGTTAACATGTCTAGGGAGAGTGAATACCACTATGGAGGCCAAGATGATGTTGAGTACACGATGAGCCACAACAACTATGATGCCTCAAACTTTGAGGACATGGGGGACTACTACGACGACTACACCGATAATGACCCCCATGACATGATGGATCATCACAAAGACTTCCGCTACAACTACTCCGACTACGACTCCAACTATTCGAGCGTACACGACAAGGAGCGGTACCATGACGTCAAGCAACCTTCATCATATTGTATCGACTCCAAGTACGTGCGAATCTACCACGACTCCGACTACACAAGCTCCAATGACAATGAGCCGCAAGTGTCTTCACACGCCTCATCACATGGTATCGACTACAACGACATGGTGGAGCGCCACTACTACGACTACCACTCCGATGACATGGTGGAGAACATCTACGACTACTACTCTTGTAGCATGTGCGGCGACTTCGACAACATGCAAGAGGAGAGGACCCCATGACCACCATGTTCAAGAGCGGCACCACAAAGCGTCATGGCACAACCTACTTCTATGGTTCAAGCTCAAGACGGTGCTCCGACAACAAGGACACCATGAGTTCATCCTATGGAGCTCCATCTACTTCCAAAAGTGCCAAGCTTCGCCATTCTCCATCAACTTCAAGAAGGAGCCATGACAAGAGCGTCACCAAGAGCGACAAGCTTCGACATTCTCCTTCAACAACAAGAAGGCGTCCCAAGAAGTGCATCGACAAGGCCAAGACAAGTCAAGGCCCATCTAGCTCATCGCGGCGCCACAAGAAAGATGACAAGGTGGACCACAACATGTCCAAGCTTCAAGACGACATCGCTTCACTCGCCAAGCTTCGGAACATATCACCAAGTTCGAGTGGAAGCTCCAAGACAAGGTCACCAAAGCAACAAGCACGCCGACGCCAACATGAGGAGAAGCATCCAAACGACTTTCGGCGACACCCCTCCACTCAAGAGCGTCAACGTCGACATGAAAAGAAGATGGCGACAAAGGCGCATCCTATGGTGTCCCCTAGTGCTACCACTCCAAGTGCGCCAATAACAGACGAGATCATGGCCAACTTCGACATCTTCATCGAGCAACTCCAACGTCGACGCCGGAAGAAGCATGGTCACAAACGTGAGGACACAATCAAGACGGCGTCCCTATCAAACGCTTCTCTTGATATGACTTCTACACCAAGTACCACCACAACATTGGCCCCCATATGGCAAGATGAAGACCTCCTATGTGACAATTGCCAAGGCCAAGACCATGATCCACGAGAATGTCCCAATCTCTTGTGCCCACTATGCAATAGAAGAGGTCACATGATGTGGGAGTGCAAAGGTGGTGAACAAGACGGTGACCAAGATGGTGAGAAGACGGTCGAGCATGGGATTTTCCCTTCGACCAAGGAGGCGAGCATGGAGAATGCTATCACCTATGACCATGGGTCAAGTGATGATGATGCCGAGCATGGGATGTTCCCTTCGACAATGGAGTCAAGTGATGAAGCGGAGCATGGGATTTTCCCTTCCGCAAAGGAGTCGAGTGATGATGCCTACACTATGGCATTGACCTTTGGAGGCGAGTTGGTTGAGGAGGTTGAGCATGGGAGTTTCCCTTCAACCTTGGAGGCGTATGGAGATGAGGAAACCGAGCATATCCCTATAAGCTTGAGTGATGAGATGGTACCAATCCCATGTGAGAATGAGAGCCACTTAGCCCACTTGAGTGAGAATGAGAGTGAGTTGAGTGCCTCCACCATATGTGAGTTTGAGTGCTTTCACTTTGAGGGAATGAGTGATACACCACTTGAGTTGAGAGAGGTAGTTGATAGGTCTTGTGAGGCCATTTCAATTTCTAACAACTTAACCTCTACCTCTAGTGTGTTTTCTCATTGTGTGCTAGGTTCCATGGATGATGAGACGTCACTCTGCGACATGACGTTGCCTCAAATGGAGAAGATGTACATGGAGGATGATGATGATGCCACCCCATGTCTACTTCAAGATGGACAAGTCGGCTACATCGAAGCCCCTACTACTTCAACACCTACTTCACATGAGTGGGACTATCAAGGTATGGGTGTTGATGTGACCATGATCCCGCTAGTGGACATGATGAACTATGATTGCTTGCATGCTATGGATGATTCTTTTGAGGTCACATATGATTCGTTCTTCTTCCCTTGTGATACTTTGTTTGAAACCAATGTTGATCAAGTGGAATTACCTATTTGTGATGATTTTGCCATGCGCATGCCTTGTTTTGAGTGTTTCCACTTTTCTCCGTTGTTGCTTGCAACATGTTGAACAATTTCTCTTTCACATGTGTTGCTTGCAATGATGTTGAAATTCTTGATAATGAGATTGCACCCATAGCTTTCTCACATTTTGGAGATGTTTCGTTTTCTCTTTTGGACCTTGTTCCATCCTTCACTTTGCATAGTGACCATCCACATATGTCATATTATCCCATTGATTTTGATATGTGTGGTGATGTGCAAATGAAGAGACACTTCATGATGGATGATGTGTTCATATACCATGCACACAATTTGTTTCTTTGGCTTTTCGTGTGCATTGAGCCTCATGCTATAATGTCAACCTCAATTGAACATGAGTTGACAATACGAGCTCTTGAGAGCATACATATGAGGTGTGGATTGAATCCAACTCTAGAATCTTTCTCATGTTTTGCATCAAACAAGTTGACCAGTTTCTCTTGCTTTTGGTTTGTTTACAAACATGTTTGTGATATTGGTTTTCCCTTTGGCAAGAATGTATCCTTGATCTTTCATATGAATGATTTATGTGTTGCCACAAATATGATGAACAATTGTTCTTTCCAATGGCTTGTTTGCAACCATAATGACATTTTGTGCATGTCTTGTCGTGAGTTTATTGGTTTCTACCAATTTGGTGTTGCAACAAATATGTTGAAAACTTGCTCTTTCATGTGTTTTGTTTGCACCCATGATGATAATTTGGACATTCTTCTTTGTGTGTTTTTCATGGAGTTTTGGTGTGCCTACATTTTGAAGATGTTCCATTGGATTGCTTGCACTTTGACCTTGCACTCGCACTACATTTTTATATTATTGTGTTGTGCTAACGGTGCTATGACAAAGAATGGACATGTCATTGTTGATATGCTCCTCTTTCTTGCACACAGGCATGGTGAATTCCAATTCTTCGACAACACATCTACCTCCTTTGCATGGTGATGAAGAGCAAGAGTCGAGGACGACTCTTATTAAAGGGGGGGAGATGATGTAGCCCAACCTAGGACCATCACCATGTCAAGCACTCCAACACTCCACAAGTCACCATGGACATCAAAGGTGAACTCCTTCCTCTATGTGAACCTCGATATGACACTTTGGAATGGTATACTACTTGACCATCGTCACTTTGTATTGCTAGTCATGACGAGTACGACTCCATGGGAAGATGGCCAAGGCGCACGAGGAATGGAGTCCGACAAGACGGTGGCTTGGAAGAGACGAAGGAAGAGGAGAAAAGACCCAGGCGGCGGTAGTACCGCTGGGTTAGGCGGTACTACCACCAGGACGCTGCCGCCACCACTACCGCCAGGGCTACCGCTGGAACGCCCCTTCGGACCGCATGCCCGGTACCGACCGGTACCGCTACCGGTACCGCTGGAGGTACCGCTGAGGTGGGAAGATGCGAAGACAGCCCGCACCAGCGGTACTACCGCTGGGTTAAGCGGTAGTACCGCCGCTGCGGGAATCTGCACGGGTTGGAGGCCCATGTAACCTCCCCCACCTACCCCCTTGTTGGTCAACACTATAAATAGGATTTCCCCATCTCAGATCTGGATAGACGATGTTTTGAGATTAGAGTAGAGCTAGGCTCCCCACCTCAAGACGGTCTCCTTCCTCCCCTTGCGGGGATGGTTCCTCCCCTTGTGGAGAAGATCCCTTCGTGGATTCAAGACCTCTACTTGTAGTTTGACTACTCGCCAATCTTTCATCCTCGGGTGACTTTATTGGAGCGGCTTGGTTGGCCGTTGGAGAAACAACCGTCCAAGATCCCTTCTTGTATCTACTTGCCGATCTCCCACCTTCGTGTGGATTCTATTGGGCCGGTTGGACCGACCGGTAAGGGAAACGATTCTTGTATCTTGTGTGTGTTCTTGTGTTCGGGGCGTTCTTCTTGGTGTTCTTCGTGTTCCTCGTGTTCTTGCGTGCGTTCGTCCACATCCTCCGTCAATCCGTGAAGATCGGGCCACCCTAGAGGACATTTCCTCATCACCCTGTAAGTCCTATTTCCATAACCAAAAATAGAACCTCTAATAGGAACAACATCAAAAATATGACCAGCAACATGGTTGACATTATATAATGTAACTTTCCTTAGCTCTCCACGGAAATGCAAGTATATGTCACGCGTATAAACCTCCATTGCTTGCTTCTCCAGAGGGTAATCCGACCAGGGCCTAAGTACCTTATCTTCAATTTCAAATTCAGCAGCATCATCTGCAGCATCTATCTTCTCCTGTACTTTCAAGTACTGTAGGAAGAAATGGGTGATGCTGTTGTTCGGGGTAGTATACTTTTTCAGAACCTCATTGAACCCCTCACTGCGGGAAGTAGTTTGGAGGAACGGGAAAAAGCGGTCCCTGAAGTAAGCTGGAACAAAAGTAGCACGCAGGTCATAAAGATCAGCCAAGTGGGTATTGTTTCCAACGTTGTGCTTCGTAATCATGTTTGCCCACCTCATCTCAAATTCATCAACCGTCATGCTGTGGTCAATTATTTCATTTAGTTCCCGACGTAGGTCTTCATGCTTCGACAGGAAGTTTCCTAAGACTTTCTGCGCATTTTGCATGATATGCCACCGACAATTCCTGTGGCATGTATCTGGGAATGCTACCAAGATGGCACTCCTCATGGCAGGATCCTGATCAGTGATAAAGTTCAGTGGCTGAATACCATCCATGGCTTCAAGAAACGCCTCATAAAGCCAAACAAAATCAGAAACGGTCTCATTCCTAAGGAATCCACACCCTAGCTGAATAGTATGACCATATCGGTTGATCCCTATGAATGGCGCAAACGGCATTTTATACATATTAGTCATGTAAGTGCTATCAAACGACAAACAGTCATTGTATAGCTTGTAAGCACTCCTTGCTGCCCCATCAACCCAGAAAATACGGTCCGCACTGTTTGCATGATCTTTATGTATTTTGTACATGAAATCTGGATCGTCTCTCTGCATTAGCTTGAACTGCTCGACCAACATCTTCACGTCCTTGTTTGTCGTCTCCTCATCAATGGTAGCCATGAAGTTACTAACATCCTTCTTCACATATGGAACATTTGCTAGCTCCCCATACAACTCGGCCATAATTGACGTTACCCTGCCAGCAGATAGGTTAACTTTATGGAGCAACTTGATGAATTCCTTCTCCTCTCTTGGTATACCTCTATGTGACCTTAAGTATCTCTTCAGGCTGAACTTTTTAATGCATGGATGGTTGTGTTCCTCAACGAACATAGTGACATGCCATTTCTCACCTCTCCTCTTAACTCTAAGGCGTGCCCTGCAGTCTGTCTTCTTGGTGATGCTACAGTTCCGCTGCCTTACTGGTGGTACATCCTGCTCATTGATATCCTTTGACTTCCCACTTTTGTTGCAAACAAATAGGCACTTGTCTCTCTGCTTGTCCAGAGTTGATTGCCTTGTGGTA
The DNA here is from genome assembly GCA_947311845.1 of Poa pratensis. Taxonomy (NCBI): domain Eukaryota; kingdom Viridiplantae; phylum Streptophyta; class Magnoliopsida; order Poales; family Poaceae; genus Poa; species Poa pratensis. The sequence goes on along the minus strand of CAMZMU010000059.1, from coordinate 2,609,664 downwards.
CTAGCCTTGATTGAGAAACCAACTTGCTTTGCATATTTGTTGTAATGTAGTTTCGCGTCTTGCCAACTCTCAAAGATCATGTCAGGATATGGTGTCTGAATGTTAGTCTGGCTGCTCGGCATCGACTGAACCTCATCTTCACTGCCCGAATCATCGCTAGACAACGTCTGCCCTGTCCCCGATCCGGTCTCACCAGACGGATGCGTGTTATCCACAGATGTCTGAACTGGGTTGAGAACATGATTTCCTCCACCTTCATGCACAACTGGCTGGATGTAATCATCAACAGCTGGAATGTTCAAATCAATACCACCACCTGATGATTCCATGTCTTTTTTCTGCATGAAAACCATAACTGCATCAGGACACATGTATACATAGGAAACTTCATGTCTACATAAACAAAGCACAAGTTTTTGCTGCTGTCTCTCTGACACATTTATCATGTATGCAAGCTACATTCAAGTTCCATCATTTTTAAACTTTGAAATGAACTTGACCTTTTTCCCAATTTTACAGCAAACACTACATGGAGAAGTTACCAACTGTCCAGTTCACCATATGGGAGTTTGTTGTGCATCAATATTAGAAGTTTCATCTCCCAGGACCAGCAAGCAGCAGGTACTTTCAAAGGAGCTTTTTTTGGGGGAAATCTACATGAATATGTGGCACCAACTCCCTGATCTACATGTGTAGTTTAGCCTTCTGAGGGAGAGAAGTAACAAAACTTGCAAATTGCATCAACTTCTAGTTCTTGCAGTATCCAGGACCAAGCATGAATATGTGGCACCAACACTCGTGATTTCTTTTTGGAATTTCCAAGATGATGTAGTTCCTGAAGTTTTTTTGTGTGTGGGGGTTTTGTGTTCTTATTGCAGCGAGTTGTTTCTGTGCATGAATATTTTACTCTATTTTTTGCAGCAAGGTGTAGTTCCTGGAGGTATTTTGCAGCTAGGTGTATCTGTTCTTACCTGCAGCTATCCTGGATGTAAATCTGATGGATTTCTTTGCACCTTCCTCCTGGAAACAAGCAAAGGCTGGTCCTTTTGATTTGGATGTTTCTTGCCATGTACTTCTGCAGTTGGAGGATAGCTGCAGTTGTTAGGCTTCTCTTCTTCGCACTGATGTACTTCTGCAGTTTTTGGTGGGTGTAGATGAAGGAAATGGTTGGTGATTGGGTGTTTCTTGCCGTGGATTTTGTGGCTGCTCCTTTGATTTGGATGTATTTTTTCCTGGGAAATCCTCTTCCTCCCCGCAGCTGGAGGAAGAAGAGAAGCAGCTGGCGGCTGGGGGAAGGAAGAAGAGAAGCAGTTAGGGTTGGGTGCCTGGGGATCGGCCCAGATGTCTATTTAATGAGCTAGGTCGCGTCCGTGCCTGGGGGTTTCAATCGCGCGACGCGCGCGTCGACGAAAACGACAGCCGGCCGCTGGACCGCTCGAGACGGACGTGATTACCTTTCTGGGACAGCCGGGACCACACTTTCCTTTTTCGGGTGGGGCACCGTGAAACGCAAACGGGTGCCCGGGCACTCCCTAGTCACGTCCATCTGGAAAGTGGAAACTGCTCTCGAGAAACCTAGTCCAGCCTTATATGTTCGCTGTTTTGCATCAAGGTCCCTGTAATTGCAATTTTTTTGGAAAACAGCTACAAGTTGTCCTAGTCAAATTTTGCAGCCTAGTCTGGTTTTTTGTGCTTCCCGTGCATTGCAATTTTTTTGCTGCACACCCGCACCCGCCTAGTTTGCATTGCGAATTTAGTCAGGGTCTAGTAGCTAGGTTGTTGAGTTGCTTAGCTAGGTTGTTGAGTTGCTAACCGCTATTGTAAAGTTGCCTCATTGCACATCAAAAGTTGTTTCTTCTCGTATCAAAGTTATCCTTAATGGTTTTAGAGTTGCCTAATCGCACATCAAAGTTGCTTACCGATGTTGAGAAGTTACATCATCTCACACTAATTATCATTTTGAACAACAAAATGCTTACCGATATTGCGAAGTTGATTCAACGCACACCAAAGTTGCTTACCGCTGTTTTGAAGTTGTCTCAAGGCACATCAAAGTTGCTTAGCGTTGTTGTAATGGTCTCAACACACAGAAAAATTGCTTATCGTTGTTGTGAAATTGCCCGAACGCACACCAAAGTTGTTTCGTCTCATCCCAAATTTGTCGTTGTTTCGAAGTTGCTTACCATTGTTATAAAGTTGTGTCATCCAGGGCCGGCCCTCGGGGGGGGGGGGGGGGGGGGGTCTGGAGGGGCGGCCGCCCTGGGCCCAGAATTTGGGGGGGGGGGGCCAGGTATCTCTACTATATAATATGGCTCCAGGTGATGGTTGATACGTTGTAAACGTTTTGCAAAAAGCCCCTTAAAAATTCTGGGAATCAACCCGCAGTTCGCACTTACCGGTTCGCATACATCGCAAGACAAACAGGCCACCGGGAAAAAAGTCAACTCCTTGACCCATCGTCTCCAACCTCACCCATCGAACCCTAGCCGCTGCTGCCGCCGCCGCGGCGCAACCCCTCCCGTCTCGTCCCCCGCCCACGGGTGACGGACTCATCTTTGCGTTCGACGACGTCGTAGAATCGGCGGCTCTAGCAGCGATGCCAGTCCAGGCGCAGGATAGGAAGACGATCGATCTGGAGGACAGATGGAAATTCACGGAAAAAGGAATCGGCAAGCTCGAAGCCAGAGCCTGGCCGACATCGTTGTGATTCTGGACTCAATCGCCCCATGTGTCATGGTTCTGGGCGTGTCCATGTGTAACACGCGCTGGACAAGCGATCGGCCTCTGAATTCTGACGGGTCGATGGGATGTGGATTCTGTTGCAGCAGGAGGGCGGACGGTTCCGAGCAATCTGTGGATCGTGCAGCTGCAGGTCTCTAGGAAGAACCACAACAAGCTGGAGTTCCTCGTCCCATGGTGGGATCTGCAGCTCGGCATCGCTGTCAACCAGTTCCTCTCCATCTTCTCCTCCAAACAACTCCAACTTTAGGTGACCTCCCTACCGCCGTTTGGTTTTGCCGCTACGCTGCGTCGACTAGTTTTATTTGGCTGATTACCGATGGGTTGTTCTGAAAATTGTGCAGGAACGAGATTTAGCAGAGCACAGCTAGCAGCAACAGTAGGGACGAGCTGAGGAAGTATATCGGGCCTCCTTTTGTTGAATACATAGCAAGCTAGAGAACAGAAAAAAATCCAGAGCAAAGCTTCACCTAGCGCACGAATTCTTTAATACACGCAGCTTTGATTCCTCTGAGCACACTGTTGCTGCACTCAATTAACGACCTGGGAGCTGTTTGGCTACATGCGGTAATTCATTATTTGTGTTTGTTCACACCACTTTAATTTTTACTACTTTGGATCCGGTATTATGTACAATATAATTTGTAAAAAGTTTCAGAACAATCCATCGGTAAGAATTCATATGGAATCTTTAACTGAATGTTTCGTAATGAGGTTTCTGCTTCTATTAATCTGACTCTATTTTATGTGTGGCCTGCGTTCATTTGCATAGATTATGTGCTTGGATTTCTATGTTTATGTTAGGTATTTCACGCAGTAATCACTACTGTGACAGTCGATTTTGTTTTTCCAGTACATTTGGTTAATGGAACGAGGGTCCAAAACATCTTTCGGCTGCTTAATAACAGTCATGCTACAACTGGAGTACAAACTGGAGTAATGTAAATTCTTGTTCTTCTTGATTTTGCAGTAAATATACCTATTTTGCACAGATTGTATTCTTTTGGATAGGGGAGCAGTATATGTTGTTTCAGAACTGTCTATCTTTTGAACAAAATATTTGTTTCTTCTACTTGTATTCTCACCGGAGTTAATGTTACCCCAGCTCATCCAGATTTGGATTCAGTGGATTATCGAATAGTGGGAGTTCTAAATTCGAATATGCGATTCATTTCTGGTACGGTCTTTAGATCACAAATCTTTAGAGATGTGCCTATTGTGCTGGGTGGCCTTACACTAAGTAATTCAGTGCGTTCAAGATTGCTAGATTGCAGTGGTGACAAGCATGACTATTAGTTTGATTAACTCAAACCGCTTGCTTTTGGATAGTGTCGACGTTGAAAAAAAGTTGATTCAAACAGTGTTTTGTTTGCATCTCCAAGTCACAAGTGATATTCACCTGCATTTATGATGAAACCCTCCGTGCAACGCACGGGCATTCAACTAGTATGTATACAGTATACTAGGCATAGGCATAATAGCACGTAAAATAAAATAAAAGGAAAGTTCCGTATCAATGGCTCGGCTGCTGCCTGCTAGCGATTGGGCCAATGGGCCAGCCTTTTTTCTCGGCTATGCTCTCGATTCCATCGTCGACTGATCGTTTAGCTAGCCAAAGACACGGACCCATCGTTCCGTACGCTCGTCCGATCAAAAAACAAACAGCATCTCTGATCTCCCGTCGCGGACTCGCGACGTCTCGCCCGCCGGCCGCCGCACAGAGGCCTGACTGATTGTCCGTTGATCGCCCAAGCCCCAAGCGCCGCGCCGCCGTTCGCCGGAATCAGGTATATTGATTGATTAAGTTGTCTTCTCTAATTTTCTATAATTCTAGTATAAGCTGTTTATGCCCTAATCTTGACAGTTTAGTCTTTTTTATTTTCAGGGTCAGTATGAAGCAATTATCTGGTGCTGCAAAACGGAAAAGAAGAAAACATGAACAAAAATTGGTAGATTCACAAAGAGGATCTATTCACAAATTTTTGAAGAGTAATACGGACACTCCAAAAAATCCAGACGAGTTGGCGCTAGTTGCTTTTGTGGGGAACAAAGTAATGTAAATTTGGAAGATAAGACCCATACAGAAAACAATGTTGAGATCAACGCGGAAGATAACAATGTGAGTGATCATGAAACATATTTAATTTTTCTTCTACAGAATCTGCTAGTGTTGATGAGGAACCAATTCATGTGGATATATATGACCCGGCAAATTGGGCCTTCGTGCGTCTTGGTTTTTTCCCGTAAGGGTTTTCCACATAAAATTTTGTTTACTTGTCTATATCAGGGGTCCTAAATTTTAGTTTCGCCCCGGGCACCAAAAATCTCAGGACCAGCCCTGGTGTCACCGCACACCAAATTTGCTTCGTAGCATACTAAACTTGTTTTCAGCGGTCGTGGAATTGCTTACCACTGTTGTGTGCGATGAAATTTGCTTCGTGTCGTACTAAAGTTGTTTTAACCGTGTTGTGGAGTTGCTTGCCGTTGTTGTAAAGTTGCCTCATTGAACACCACAATTGGTTCGACACCCACAAATGTTGCTTTGTCGCCAACAAAAGTTGCTTCGTTGCTCACAAAAATTGCTTCAGCCGCTACAAATGTTGCTTCCTCACCCATAAAAGTTGTTTCGGCGCCCACTAAAGTTGTTTCGTCGCCCACAAAAATTGCTTCGTCGCCAACAAATGTTGTTTTGGCGCCCACAAAAGTTACTTCTGCCACTACAAATGTTGCTTCCTCACCCACAAAAGTTGCTTCGTTCCACAAAAATTATTTTGGTGCCCGCAAAAGTTGCTTCGACCACTTCAAATGTTGCTTCCTCACCCACAAAAGTTGCTTCGTTACCCACAAAAGTTGCTTCGTCGCCCACAAAAGTTGCTTCGACCACTACAAATGTTGCTTACTCACCCACAAAAATTGTTTCGTTGACCACAAAAGTTGCTTCGTCGCACACAAAAGTTGCTTCGACCACTACAATGTTGCTTCCTCATCCACAAAAGTTGCTTCGTTGGCCACAAAAGTTGCTTTGGCGCCCACAAAAGTTGCTTCGGCCACTATAAAAGTTGCTTCATTGCCCACAAAAGTTGCTTCGGACACTACAAATTTTGTCCGCAAAAAGTTGCTTCGACCACTACAAATGTTGCTTCCTCACCCACAAAAGTTGATTCGACGCCCACAAAAGTTGCTTCGACGCTAACAAAACCTGCTTCGTCGCCCATAAAAATTGCTTCAGCGCCCAGAAACGTTGCTTCGTCGCCTACAAATGTTCCTTCCTCACACACAAAAGTTACCTCGTCGCGCACCGAAGTAGCTTGCCGTAATTATGAATTTGACCAACGCACATCAAATTTGTTTTGCCTCACACAAAAGTTGCTTCTATTTGTTGTGGAGTTGCTTACCACTGTTGTGAACTTCTCGTCCCACACCAAAGTTGCTTACCAATGTTGTGAAGTTGGCTCAACGCACACATAAATTGTTTCTTTTTGTACCAAAGTTGCTTTTAGTCGTTATAGAGTTGCTTACCCCTGTCATGAAGTTGACTCATCGGACACCAAAATTGCATAGGCGTTGTTGTAAAGTTGCGGAAGTACTAAAAATATAGTACTCCGTGGTAAACTTAGCCACGGTGAAGAATAATTAGTAGCCAATTGTGTAGGTGACCACCAGAAAACTTGCTAGTTCCTCTAGGCGACAACTACGAGGATGAAATGTAGCCAAATTGCTAGTTAGCGAAGGCAACTTTCAGACTAATGCAGACAACTTACAGTTCACTGTAGATAACTTTTCGGATAAACAAGCAACTGTTCTACCGAGAATGCATATTTACAGGAGCCGGTACCTACGGAGTCCCGTTAGCCAGTTAGGAGCCGCCACCTGCTCCAGTTCGCGCGTACAGGGTTCGGGTATTACTCTCGTATATGCAATAGGCCCATATACCCCCCTGTATTTTCGGAGATGGGTCCCACCATCAAATATTATTCTATCTCTTCCCATCCCCACCCAACGAGAAATATCCAGGCGAGCAGTTCGCGGAGCTCCTCTGCCCTTCAAGCCCGCCGCTAAGCGAGCTGATTCGTGTCGCCGCTCGATCCCCCCGGTGGATTTGTCGCGCCTTCGCCATTTTCTAGGTGTTTCTCCCTCCGCCGACCAGGCAAGTGCGGTCGGCGGTTGCATTTTCTCCATGCGCTCGACCTCGCCACCGAGCGGCAGACAGAGCAGTGTGGCGATTTCACAACAGGCGTTGCCGCTGCACTCTCGTCCTTCTTCACCGCACACAAGGCATCTTCTGCAAGCCCCCTTCTTCCTCGCTGCGGCGATCTACTCTGGGCAAAGGCAAGTATATCAATGCTGCTGGGGAACGCAAACTATTTTCATTTTTTTTATCAGTGATATGTTCTTTGAAGTTGGGGATTCAAATTCGTATTACTCCTTTTAAAGAACGAGTGCTGAATTTGCTCAGTATATTTATTGAATTTGTTCTTTTTGAGATGCAAAAATATTTTCATTGGTGAAATTGTGATGTACAATAGTGTGTCAGATCTGAATATTCAAAGAATTAACTTTCATTTGCTGTTAGTTTTCATATAAGTATATGAACTTGAAATCAGATATTTTCGCTGAACGAGCTATGAACCTACATTTATCATACAGATTTTAATTATTAATTTATTGCATTTGGTAGGCCTTTTTTCTTGGGATGGAAAATGCATCTTTGCCGGAATCATTCTTAGATTTAATATCTTCGGTTGAAAATCCAAATAGATGGATTAGTTCACAAGACAGGTAAGGACCGTGGAACTTTAAATGTTCAATAATATAGGTTATTTATGTCAATTGCTTTTGATTTTACCGCTAATTTCTTTCCAGCTTTCTGGAATTTGCATTCGATTCTCCCAATCTCCCTTCTACAAAGGAGGTTAGCCAGTTAGGAGCCGCCACCTGCTCCAGTTCGCGTGTACAGGGTTCGGGTATTACTCTCGTATATGCAACAAGCCCATATACCCCCCTGTATTTTCGGAGATGGGTCCCACCATCAAATATTATTCTATCTCTTCCCATCCCCACCCAGCGAGAAATATCCAGGCGAGCAGTTCGCGGAGCTCCTCTGCCCTTCAAGCCCGCCTCCAAGCGAGCTGATTCGTGTCGCCGCTCGATCCCCCCGGTGGATCTGTCGCGCCTTCACCATTTTATAGGTGTTTCTCCCTCCGCCGACCAGGCAAGTGCGGCCGGCGGTTGCATTTTCTCCGTGCTCTCGACCTCGCCACCGAGCAGCGGACAGAGCAGTGCGGCGATTTCACAACAGGCGTTGCCGCTGCACTCTCGTCCTTCTTCACCGCACACAAGGCATCTTCTGCAAGCCCCCTTCTTCCTCGCTGCGGCGATCTACTCTGGGCAAAGGCAAGTATATCAATGCTGCTGGGGAACGCAAACTATTTTCATTTTTTTATATCAGTGATATGTTCTTTGAAGTTGGGGATTCAAATTCGTATTACTCCTTTTAAAGAACGAGTGCTGAATTTGCTCAGTATATTTATTGAATTTGTTCTTTTTGAGATGCAAAAATATTTTCATTGGTGAAATTGTGATGTACAATAGTGTGTCAGATCTGAATATTCAAATAATTAACTTTCATTTGCTGTTAGTTTTCATATAAGTATATGAACTTGAAATCAGATATTTTCGCTGAACGAGCTATGAACCTACATTTATCATACAGATTTTAATTATTAATTTATTGCATTTGGTAGGCCTTTTTTCTTGGGATGGAAAATGCATCTTTGCCGGAATCATTCTTAGATTTAATATCTTCGGTTGAAAATCCAAATAGATGGATTAGTTCACAAGACAGGTAAGGACCGTGGAACTTTAAATGTTCAATAATATAGGTTATTTATGTCAATTGCTTTTGATTTTACTGCTAATTTCTTTCCAGCTTTCTGGAATTTGCATTCGATTCTCCCAATCTCCCTTCTACAAAGGAGGTCATCGATCAATGTGAAGAACACATTGATGACGACATGCATCCTCTATTCATCTCTGACAAGTAATGTACCCAAATTGATTCCTAAAAAAACCATAGAAATTCCTAATTGGAGGCGTTGATATGATGTTTTGGTGTTAATGTAGGGAATATGAACAAGATTCACAAGAGGATGATTTTGCATCTGATGATGAAGCTATATTGACAAAAGAAGTTGCACCTGGGGATGGATACTATGCAGATTCTTCGGATTATGATTCAGGGACTAGAAATCGTTATTGTTATCGGTATGTCTAGTTTATCATACTTTAGAATGTTCATTTCTCAATTGCCAATATTAACAAATATTTTTTAAGAATATATTTTTTATCTTGTTTGTGTACTAAAGGAAGCAAAGACCAGAAGCATTTTCCATGAGTGTTTCAGCAAAGGAGGTCTCTAATACTATTGAAACTGCAATGTGATCATTATGTTCAAACAGAGCAGTCCCTATGTTCAAACCTGAGTTAGGAATGACTTTCAGTTCAGAAGCGGAAGAATATCAATTCTATAATCATTATTCATGGGTTCTAGGATTCAGCATCAGGAATGGCGATGCTTACCAAAAAAAGGGTGGGGAGAGAACGATGCAAGAATTTTGCTGCCAGCGCACGGTAAACTCTCTGTCAATTTCAAATATGTTATGTTTCACTACAGAAGATTTTTATTTGAGACAATAAAATTTATATTTGGGCAGGGAATAACGAAGAGCGCAAAGATGTCCACAACAAGATGTGGCTGTAAAGCAATGTTGATAATTGTTGTTTCTCCGGGTGGAGAATGGTTGAGAGTTGTGCCGAGAAGAAGCATTTGTTTTCACACAAGCACATAGATACTGAGACTAGGTCACTTGTCAAACATCTCCGGGAAAACAATGTCAATTTAACAAAAGTGAACACAATATAATCTAGCTTATTCCGTTCAACTGAAAACTCTCATTTCACAAGAAAATCTTTACGGACTATTTGTTCAGAGATTGCAAATGAAACTCTTAAGTGTGATGCCACGAAGACAATGGAGACCCTTAGGGACATGATTGTAAGGGATTCTAGATTTGTTTTTGCATGTCAACTTGACGATGACAACCGTATAAATGCTCTTATGTGGTCTAGTGGGCGAAGTAGAAGTCTTTATGACCACTTTGGAGATGCAATCACATTTGACACAACCTTTGGAACAAATATATACAAGATGCCGTTTGGTATGTTTGTTGGAGTGAACAATCACTTCCAGAGTGTCGTATTTGCTGGTGTGTTGCTTACAAATGAAGCAGCCCTTAATTTCAATTGGGCTTTCACATAATTTGCCAAAATGATGGGAGGAAAAGCGCCTATCACCATTCTTACAGGTAATTTTGTATTTTTCCATTTGATATTCTAATACATTAACTGCTATCTTATATGATCTCCCACTTGCAGACCAGTGCAAGGCTATGACAATCGCAATAAGGGAGACATGGCGTAACACGAAGCATAGATGGTGCAAATGGCACATTCTTTGTAAAGCGCAGGAGGCTTTGGGTCACGTACAGGACGTACAAAGATTTCGCCAATGATTTCAATAAGGTTCTCCATCACATGCTAACTATTGATGAATTTGAGTTCGCATGGTCAGTTATAATATCAAAGTATGATCTAGGCGAAAATCCTTTTCTGACGAGAGTATACCAGTGTAGGAGGAAATGGGCAAAACCTTTTTTCAAGAATGTTTTTTGTGCTAGAATGACCAGTACTCAACGAAGTGAGAGTGCAAATCATGTTCTGAAATTATATGTTCCCCAAAATCATCAATTCATCAAACAATACACAAAAATGGTTGATGAACAAGAGAATAATGATAGCGAAGCAGAGAAGAACAATAAGCAGGTAATAAAATCATTTTTTGTTGATTACTTTGCTGTCTTCATATGTAATTTGTTGCTTGAACAGAAAAAATCATTTTGTGTTGATTACTTTGTTATATTTTGTTGCTTGAACAGAAAAAATCAAGCTAACATTTCACTATCCAATTGAGAGACATGCTTCAGAGATATACACACACGCCGTGTACTCTCATTTTCTGAAGGAACTCGTGAAAGCATCATCTTATGTGGTGACAAAATATATTCCTGGACAAATGTTTGAAGTTACCCATGTTGATGCTGAAAAGCGCGAGGCCTGGTCCAGAGTTGTGTATATAATAATTATAGATGAGGTTCAGAAGTCGTTTCTCTGCCAGTGCGGCCTGTTTGAACATTTTGGCATTCTTTGTAGCCATGCTTTGAAGGTTAGTTTATATTAAATTTATGATATACGTGTGGAGTCTTTGAATGTCCATCTTACTTCATCCATTTTGGTACACATGCCCTTATCCATATTGGAGTATGTAAGATTCTAGATGCCCACATTATGAAAAGATGGACCAAAAATGCTTGTTCTTCGCCACGGGGTAAAGAATCTAGAGGTTATGCTAATGAGGACCTATCATTTAGTAGATCTCTGCGTAGCAAGAGGTTATATATGGCTGCTCTTGAAATGGTGCGGATGGGCGAAGAAGATGATTCCATGTGTGAGATTGCTTTTAAAAACATAGAGAAAGGAAACAAAGAAATGAGGGCATTCAAGAAGATGAAAACAACTTGTCAGGTTGGGTACGGATCATGCCGATCTAATGATAATGATGATATTATTCATCCTTTCATTGCTGATTCATCAGGCACCGAAGGTGGAGAACTTCACATCCATGACCCAAAGAAGAAGATTATGATCCCTGTCAGTTCAATTAAACCCCCTATTATACCAATTTCTGCTGGCCGAACAAAAGTGAAACGTTATAAAAGTCATCTCCGTGGCAATATAAGCAAAGATAAAGTCCTGGCACAGGAAGCAGCAAAGTCATTAGAGCCTGGGGGACGAACAGGAGTGCATCAAACAAGATTTTGTAGTGTGTGCAAGTCCCCTTATCACGACATCAGGACATGAACTCAAAAAGAGCAGTTTTAGGCTCCCCAGGCCAGCTCTGATGATGACTTTAGTGCATTATAAGGTTCATTATTTAATCTCCTCTGTCCATTTATGTAGCGTTGAACAGAAGAACGCCCTTCTCCTTTCAGTTAGTGTAATATGCCAGAATTTCTCAAACTATTGATTCTGGGAAGCCTTTAATTCTACTGCCAGACACCACTCCTTTTTATGTATCCAGTCCTTTTATTATGTTAAAACTTTTCAATTGTTGATTCAAATGATGATATGTAGGGATTGTTAGTTTCTTTTAACCCATGTTCTTTGCTACTTGCTGAGATGTTCCGGGTTATTCACCAAGAAAATACTTGATTGGTACTGAATCAAATGCATGGCATATCAGTTCTTTCGGGATGATCAGAATCTCCATGCCTTGTCTCAGTTTTTAGACACGTGTTGTCGTTGCTTTTTGTTTTTCAAGTATTATAGTAAAATGCCTCATTCCCTCTCAAAGAAATAGGAAAATAAAGTTAGCATGTCTTTTTATGTTTTAATCATCAGAAGCTGATATAATATCATTGTGGGTATATTGGGTGTTTGTTCGGTTTATAGTGTAAAAAAAACTGGATTTGTTTGGCCCCCTATGTGCATGTACTGAATATGTGTGCAAACTGTTCGGACACAAGTCCTCAAGGTTCATGATTTCTTGTTCTCACGCTTAGTATAGTCTACTGGGGCGAGATATTGGCTCATGTTCATTTCAAGGCCTTTAATTTATATGCTCCTGTTGACTACCGGTCAATTTCATAATTGTTGTCTTGCACTCGAACCTAGGGCAAAGATGATAATGCAAACAATAAAGAGTACGATCCACCATGTTGCATTCCTGAATATTTGTGTCGATTGTTGTTAGGACCTTTCACATCGTTTTATGTTTCTCTACAGTTCCAACTGAGGTTATAGCCGAGTCACATGGGGTTCATTATTTCTTACACTAAAGTCAATTGTTGCTTTCCCTAGCGTATCACATAGGAGCCGCAATGTTCTATACACGCCAAAAATAGCACATGGACAAACGACTCGACTAATTTCTAGCTTGGTACATCCAGCCAAATTATGATTGTTGTTCTTTTTTACATGTAATCAAATTTTCCATGATTTCGATGGTACTATCTAGGTAATTTATTGGCGATGATTGGGTTTTTACATGATTTTTTTGGTGATTGATTGTTATTTTTGTCTTATAATATGTTTCCGAATTTTATATGTGTTTCACAGATGTTTCACTCAATTTTCATATGCTTTTGACGGATGTTTCACTCAATTTGGAGCGATCTACTCCGAATAAGACCTTTCACATTGTTTTATGTTTCTCTAGAGTTTCAACTGAGGTTATAGCCGAGTCACATGGGGTTCATTATTTCTTACAATAAAGTCAATTGTTGCTTTCCCTAGGGTATCACATAGGAGCCGCAATGTTCTATACACGCCAAAAATAGCACATGGACAAATGACTCGACTAATTTCTAGCTTGGTACATCCAGCCAAATTATGATTGTTGTTCTTTTTTACATGGAATCAAATTTTCCATGATTTCGATGGTACTATCTAGGGAATTTATTGGCGATGATTGGGTTTTTTACTTGATTTTTGTTGGTGATTGATTGTTATTTTTGTCTTATAATATGTTTCCGAATTTTCATATGTGTTTCACGGATGTTTCACTCAATTTTCAAAAGCTTTTGACAGATGTTTCATTCAATTTGGCGTGATTTACTCCGAACAAGACCTTTCACATTGTTTTATGTGTCTCTAGAGTTTCAACTGAGGTTATAGCTGTGGTGCCCCGACCGCAGAACTATACAGTGATGCTGTGTGTCACAGGTTATGCGATACAACCGGAGGTTGCGGGTTTACCACTCCCCGGCCAAAACCTTTGGCAGGCGTTGCTCGGAATGGATCATCGGCAACGCAACACCCCGATTGATGCCATAACACAGGCACACCTATCAATGCATAATAGAGAGATCAAGACTTGTGGAACAACTGACACATCACAGACTTTACGACTCAAAGCATTATAGTTCAACTCTTATAATAGAGAAAGATAGCAAATATTACAACCAGAGGTCACAGACCCAATAGTACATCATGCGGAAGCGAATTAAGTTGTTCTAAACAACAAGATCCAAATTATGGCCTAAGAGGCCTATAAATAAACATTCCAGCACCAGCTGTTCCGGGATGTCCCAAGCTGCCACCTGGGAACCCCAGACTACTCTTCGACGTTCACATAGAACCCACCTTCAGTGTCGGTGAAGTCCTCCACTGAAATCAAATAAACAACGTTGAGTTCGACGAACTCTGCAAGATTACTAGAGCTACTAGCTCAATGATTGGCTTTCGAAGGTTTTATGTCTGTTTTGCGTAAAGCTGGTTTTCTTTATAAAAGACATCTGGCATCGGCTAATCAGAATATTTTCAAAAGGGGATAAGAAGTAAACTATTTTCTTTTGATCAACTTCATCAACAACCCCCATCAATCACTTCACCTGTCTACCAAGGCACCTCCCCGAATCACCCTCGAGGAAGTCAACCTTGCATTCTTGGTAGTACCTCTAGTACTCAGGTTTTAATCATTCCGTTCAAGTTTTCTATGGTCTCTGAATCCGGCACCAAGTCGTCCATAACCGTGGACCCGGCTTTTCGAAAAGATTTACCCTGCAGGGGTGTACAATGTTTGACACGCGTACCGTCCGGCCCATTCCCTGAACATTAGCTCTCTTCCGTGGAAAGCCGGCTGAGTGGGAGCGGTTACGACTTCTCCCTCGTTTGTGACTAACCCAGGATCATCAGTGGGGACGGGACAGGTTCAGTGCCTCCAACACCCTGCCCCGTGGCCACTCATTTTCCTAAACACCACCATCCTCATCCCAGTCCTGGCCACCGTCTTCACGCACGTGCAAATGGAAGCTCAAACTAGAGGACCCTGGCTAGTCACGCCCGAGTTATTTAGTCGATGGGGGTTCACTAGGCCCACGCATGGGTGCACGCTCGGTCTTGGCTCGAAGGCGAGAACTCGCACTTAGGCGGCGAGAACGAGACAACCCACCACAACCCATGTGGCCTCTCATGCCCGCCTTTAAGCAGTTTATTAATGTCACCACAATTCTCCACAACATCCGGTCATTCCATCGACTGTTCCGACAACGAAACATCCACCGAACGACTAAGCATTTAACTAAGCATATACATAGCAGGTATAATTACTCAGGCCAACACTTCAATCCTATGGATATTAGGAAGGATACAGGTAATGGCAACAGGTATCTAATGCATCTAGTAGGATACACTAATCCAAGCAAAAGACATTTAGAACCGAATGCAATATTATAGTGGAGAAAATATTTGCGGAAACATAGGAGGAGACATGCTCAGAGGGGGGATTATGCTTGCCTTGTTCAGGGGGCTGGTAATACGGGTCATCAGGGTATTGCGGTGGAACCCCGACTGCTTGAGCTATCGATGCATAAAAACATCGGGAAGAGACAATCAATAACCACACATGCATAACAAATGCAATGCACAAACACATGATGGCATGACATTTTAAATGCACTGGATTTACTATAACAACATTTAGCAATTTAAATGGGGTGCAGATATAATTACTTCAACAAGGAGAAATATAACCCCACGTTTACTTAATATTTTTCTAACGTCTAAAAAGTGCAGTACTGCAATCTTGTTCAATGATGCATGCAGATGATGTTAATAGACAATACATAATTTTATGAGCATTTTGAGGTATTAAACACATTTTTCCGATTCACCAATAAGAAATTATTGAATGTATAAAATCCATTTTAAATCTGCCATTTTAGCAAATCATTTTAAACAACATTAAAACTAATTATCCATGCTTGGAGAAGTGGTGAAACATGAAGTATATTAAGTGCTGAACATTTTGATAGGTCACACATAATTTTTGGATCATTATTTAAAGAGTTATGGATTTTCCAAAAAGTATTTCTTTTCTGCCATTTTAGTTATTTTAATAAAACAGAAACTAAATAAATTTAGTTGGATGGGTGAGTTATGCCAATAGACTCACTTTATTTTACTGAACATTTTGGTATCTTGTTTGTAATTTTTGGACAAGTATTTAAAAAGATATGCATTTTACAAACTTAATCCATTTTCTGCTTTTTCTTTTATTTCTCCAGAAAAACACGGTGAAACGTTTTTATCGAGGGGCTGGCTACCCAGTGCCGCTGACGGGTGGGGCCCGTGCGCAGGGATCCAGATCTGGATCTGGGATTTTCTCACCGAGGCAGAGGCTAGCCAGAGCCACTTCCATGCGGGCCCAAGCGCCACGCTAGCGATGACTGGGCGTGGGTGTGGCTGCACTGGCCACCACGTCACTGACCGGTGGGGCCCGCCTGTCAGCGTGTGGAAGAAATTGAAAAAGGCAGTGCGCCGTGCGGGATTCGAGCTCGCGTCTCGCGGACGTGCGCGCGTGTGCTAGCCACTGGGCTGGCTCGCGCTTTGTGCTATGATACAGGTGCGTACCAATATGAGGTGGGAACGGTGCACGGCGACGACGCGCACGGCCGCGGAGACCACCGGCGGTGAGGTGCACGGATGCGATGCGCTGTGTTCGAATTGGTCCCTATTTCTACCCGCATTTGACGCGTACGGTTGTGGGCTGCACAGTGGCGGCGCGAAGGACCTAATGGTTACCGGAGGCGGCGACGATGGTGAGCTCTGGCGGTGGCTTGCTATGGCTAATGACACGCCGATGACTACGGCGAACTGAGATGAATGGAGATGTCCAGGAGATTGTTCTGCTCACCCTAGAAGCGTGGATGCGTTTCGTTGGGGATGCGGTGGTCGGAGGCGATGGTGAGCTTGATCGGAGTGCGTCGGCCGGAGAGGAAGAAGACGGCGGCGATCTCGCGAATGATGGCGTCCCGCCTCGATTCCTTCAACGAGGATGAAGAGGAAGATGCGGCAGAGCTTCTGGCGGTCCTGGCTTGGCTCGGGGAGCTCTCAAACGACGGCGATGCGCGATGGCGCGCTAGGCTAGGTCACGACCATGGAAGAAAAACATAGAGAGCTAGAGGGAGAGAGCAGGTGGGAGGAGCAGAGCGTCGTGGGGGGGGGGGCTTCTTATCTTCTTCGACGCGGCAGGAGGAGCGGGGGGGCCTGGGCGTCGCGCGGCGGGGGTCTGGGCGCACGGCGACCGTGCCACTGGCGCCATGCCATGGCCACTGGAGCTACAGAAAAGATGGAGATTTTACAGAAACCCCCTGTACTTCTTTTCCCAATTACAACTAAGTCCTTTTTAGCTCTGGATTAGATAAACATCACTAGTTTTTGAATTATTTGGGACACTTACATATTTCCAAAATTTATTTAATTTTTGGTGCATCCTCCCTACAACCATGGCAAGCACTCATAAAAATTTGAAGGTATTTGGAGTTCATTTGCTTGGGAAATAAAATAGGGAACTGCTTATGGCATTTGTTTAAAGTTTCCCATTTCTTCTAATTCTACCATTTGAATTCCTTTGTGTAAATTATATTCTGAACACTTGGAACTTCCTAGACAAGTTTGGTATAGTATTTATTTTTGTGTTTGTCAAACACAACCACATTTGAATTGCAAGGATTGAATTTAATTTGTGCTCTTGTTTTCATTTGTTTTAATTTGTTTTCATAACTTTGTTTCAACTTGAATACTAAAACAAATAATGCCATGATGCATGAATGAAATGAAAAAGTGAAAATTTGGTTCACATTTTAGGTTCACAAACTTGGGGCTGTTACAATTCTACCCCCCTTACAGGAATCTCGTCCTGAGATTTTAAGATTGCGGAATGAAGTCGGGATACTCCTCACGAAGACCAGACTCCCTTTCCCAGGTTGCTTCCTCTTCGAATGGTGAGACCACTGAATTTTTAGGAACTTGGTGGTCTTGTTACGAGTCTTTCTTTCTGCTTCATCCAGGACACGGATAGGGTGCTCGCGATAAGTGAGATCCTCCTGGATATCTAGCTCCTCATGATTGACTCCATGGATAGGATCTTTGAAACAACGGCGGAGTTGGGATACATGAAACACATCATGCACATCTGGGAAGTTGGCCAGTAACTCCAATTTATATGAAAGATCTCCTCGCTTGGCCAGAACAGTGAAAGGGCCAATGTAGCAGGGGCCAATTTTCCCTTGATCCCGAAGCCGTGAACGGCTCGAAGGGGAGAGACACGGGGTAGGCTTTATCACCAATTTCATAGTGAACCTCCTGATGATGCTTATCATAGTAACTCTTCAGCCTAGATTGGGCAATCTTTAGATTCCCTCGTATGATTCTAACTTTCTCCTCAGATTCATTGATAATATCCGGACCAAAGAGTGCCCTCTCTCTGGTCTCGGACCAATTCAGCGGAGTTCGGCATTTTCTTCCATACAGAACCTCGAATGGGGCCATACCCAGACTAGCTTGATAGCTATTGTTGTAGGAGAACTCCGCGAAAGGAAGATACTTCTCCCAGCTCTTGCCGAAAGAGATTACACATGCCCTTAGCATGTCCTTCAACACTTGGTTCACCCTTTCAGTCTGACCATCAGTTTGAGGATGGAACGTTGTGCTGAAGTTGAGACGAGTTCCCATAGCTTCTTGGAAACTAGTCCAAAACTTGGAGGTGAACAGGCTTCCACGATCGGAGATTATCTTCTTGGGAACGCCGTGAAGTACGACGATCCTTGAAGCATACAGATCAGCCAACTTGGCAGCTGTGATGTCAACACGAACAGGGAGGAAGTGAGCCACTTTTGATAGTCGATCAATGATTACCCAAATGGCATCGTTTCCCTTGGGAGACTTTGGCAGACCAGTAATGAAGTCCATACCAATTTCATCCCATTTCCACTCTGGGATTGCAATAGAGCAAAGAGTGCCGGCAGGCCTTTGATGTTCAGCCTTTACCCGACGACAGGTGTCGCATTCAGCAACATACTTGGTGATTTCTCGTTTCATCCGAGTCCACCTGAATTGTTGTCGTAGGTCTTGGTACATTTTGGTACTACCGGGATGAATAGAGAAAGGTGAATCATGAGCTTCTTGGAGGATCAACTCCTTCAGTATCCATTTCTTTGGCACTACTAGGCGGTTACCAAAGTAAACGACTCCAGATTCATCCTCCGAGAAACATTTCGTCTTCCCGCTAGCAATGTTCTTCTTGATATTAAGAATACCCTTATCACATTTTTGCGCCTCCTTTATCTGGTCTTCAAGAGTAGACTTGATCTCCAGATTTGCTAGATAGCCAGAGGGAACAATTTCCAAGTTCAGACGAGCGAACTCTTTACAAAGAGCAGGCTGAGCCTCCTCAACAACCAGGTTGTTGCAATAGGATGTGACGCCCCGACCCGACCGCTATACAGGGATGTTGTGTGTCACCGGTTAAGCGATACAACCGGAGGTACGGGTTTACCAATCCCCGGCCAAAACCTTTGGCAAGCATTGCTCGGAATTGATCATCGGCAACGCAACACCCCGATTGATGCCTTAACGCAGGCACAACTATCAATGCATAATAGAGAGATCAAGACTTGTGGAACAACTGGCACATCATAGACTCTACGACTCAAAGCATTATAGTTCAACTCTATAATAGAGAAAGATAACAAATTACAACCGGAGGTCACAGACCCAACAGTACATCATGCGGAAGCGAATTAAGTTGTTCTAAACAACAAGATCCAAAATAAGGCCTAAGAGGCCTACAGATAAACATCCAGCGCCAGCTGTTCCGGGATGTACCAAGCTGCCACCTGGGAACCCCTTACTACCGTCGACGTCCACAAAGAACCCACCTTCGAGGTCGGTGAAGTCCTCCTCTGAAACAAAACAAACGACGTTGAGTTCGACGAACTCGCAAGATTAAATATAGAGCTTTAGCTCGATGAGGCTTTCAAGGTTTTATGGCTGTTTTGCATAAAGCTGGTTTTATTTAATAAAACATAACTCAATGGCATCGACTAATCAGAGTATTTTTTTAAAAAGGGGTAAGAAGTAACTCTTCTCTTTGGTCACCTTTCTCATCATCAACCACTGTACCTGTTCTACAAAGGCACCTCCCCGAATCACCCTCGAGGAAGCTAACTTGCATTCTTGGTAGTACCTTTAGTACTCAGGTTTTAATCATTCTGTTCATTTTCTCTATGGTCTTATCGTCTATTCCCAAGTCATCCGTAACAGTGGACACGGCTTTTCGAAAAGATTTAATCCTGCAGGGGTGTACTGTTTTCAACCACCGGTACCGTCCGGCTCATTGCCTGATCATTAGCTCTCTTCCGGGGAAAGCCGGCTCAGTGGGAGCGGTTACCACCTTTACCTTGCTTGAGACTAAGCCTGGATCATCAGTGGCGGTAGGACAGGTTCAGTGCCTCCAACACCCTGCCCCGCGGCCACTCATTTTCCTAAACACCACCATCCTCATCTCAGTCTTGGCCACCATCTTCACGCACGCGCAAATGGAAGCCCGAACTAGAGGACCCTCGGCTAGCCCTTCACAAGTTAGTCGGTCGACGTGGGCTCCATATACCCCACCGATGGAAGCACGCTCGGTCTTGGTTCAAGAGGTAAAGAACTCGCACCTAGGCGGCGAGAACGATACAACCCACCACATTCCATGTGGCCTCTCATCCCCACCTTTAAGCATGTTTATTTATCTGTATCCGCATTTCTCCACCATCATCCGGACATTCCATCACAGTTCCAACAATGAAATATCCACCGGACAACTAAGCATTTAACTAAGCATGGCTAAGCATATACATAACATAGTTAAGTAACTCAGGCCAATAAAGCAAATCCCATGGATATTAGGAGGGAACAGGTAATGGCATCGGAAAAATAATGCAACTAATAGGATACTCTAATCCAACCAAATTGACATTTGGAACTGCATGCAATATTATAGTGGAGAAAATATTTGCCGAAAACATAGGAGGAGACATGCTCAGAGGGGGGGGGGGTTACGCTTGCCTTGTTCAACGGGCTGGTAATACGGGTCGTCAGGGTATTGTGGAGAAACCCCGACCCCTTGATCTATCGATGTATAAGAACACCGGAAAGCACAATCAAATACCACACCATATAAAACAAGTGCAATGCACAAGCACATGATGATATGACATTTTAAATGCACCATAAAAGCATTGAACATGACCAACAAGTTAAATGGGGTCCCAATTATATTTATTGCATTATTTGGAATCATCCCCATATTTAAACTTAATGGAATTATCAGCCACACCTTTTATACAGTACTGAATTATGATGCAAACATGCATGAATTTGATGTTACTGGTTAGTTCATAATTTTATGAGCATTTTGACATATTAAACACATTTTTTCTGATTAACCAATAAAAAGCAATTGCATTTTTAATATTCCAATTAAATCTGCCATTTTAGCAATTCATTTTCAACAACACTAAAACTAATTATCCAAGATGGGAAATAAGGTGAAACATGAAGTATATTAGTTGCTGAACATTTTGGTAGTTTAAACTTAATTTTTGGATCAATATTATTAAAGTTATGAATTTTCTAAATTCATTTTCATTTCTGCCCTTTTAATTAATTTAATAAAACAGCAATTAAACCAATTTATTTGGATGTGTGAGTTATACCATTAGACAGGTTTCACTTTTTTGAACATTTTGATACCTTGTTTGTAATTTTTGGACAAGTATTCAATTTCTTATGGATTTTACAAGCTTTAACAATTTTTCTGTCATTTTCAGTTTTTACAGAAAATCGCCTGAAACGTTTTCTACCGGGCCAGGGGCTACCCACGGTCACTGGCAGGTGGGCCCAGGACACGGTGGCTTCCAGGTCAGCGCCCAGGCCACGGTCACGTTGCCTGCGCCGAGGCCACGACCGGCACGCGTGACGGCGGTGACCATCGTTGGTGACGCGCACGGTTTCGGCGGCAGCGAGCGCGCGTGGACAAACTACTCATTGCCTACGCCGAGCATGGGTTGGTAGAATCATCTGGCGGAGCTACGGACCCAAAGGTCGCCGGGAAAATGCTCCGGCGACGAGAGGCGGCGCGGTCACCCGCGGTTCACGACGGCGCGGCTACTACAGAGCACGGGGGGGAGGAAGGAGATGTCCAACGGGACCTCAAGCTCACCCTCGTTGCGTGCGAAGCGACGTCTTGGCCGGAGGTGGACCACAGCGGCGGCGCGAAGCTCGGCGGTGCTCGGACGGCCGCGGGAAAGACGGAGATGGCGGCGTCGATTCACGGCTTCCCGGTTCGATTCCGTGGGCGGAGAGGGAGAGGACGTCGAGGCAAAGACGATGCCCCACTTCGATCTGCTCGGGGAGCTCTCAATCAACGGCGGCGAGCGGCGGCCGTACCTAGGGCGTCGGGCATGGTGGGGGAAAGCGAGGGAGAGAGAGAGCTGGTGGGCAGGGGCTAGGGTTTCGGTTCCTCCGGCACCTTCTTGTATCCAGCTTCGACGCTGGGATGGACGACAGCAGGGGGGCGGCATCACGTGGCTGGGCGTCGGAGAGCAAGACGGCGAGGTCGGAGCTGGGCGGCTCGGCCGTGCGGTCGCTATAGGGAAGACGACCACATTTTTGCAGATAACCCCTGCACTTCTTTTTCCACTTACAAATTGGTCCTTTTCTGTACTGGTTATTAAAACAGAAGTAGTTTTTGATTTATTAGGGTACTTAAACATTTCCAAAAATGTTGAAATTTTTGATGCTTCCTCTTTCTACCAAGTGCAAGCACTGGTAAAAGTTTGAACCCATTTGGAGTTAACTTGATATTTTAATTAAGTGGGAATTGTTTATGGCATTTTTGGTTAATTTCAAATTGTTATTTCTTTGGTCATTTGAAAGCAAGTGCAAAGTATTATTTTTGAACTCTTGGAACTTCCTTGACAAATACATTAACTTAATCACTTTTATTTGTCCAGATTAATTGTTTCAAGTAGATCACCTTAATGCATGGATGCCATGATGCATGACTGAAAATGAAAAGTGGAAATTTTACTCACATTTTTAGGTTCACCAATTTCGGGCTGTTACAATTCTACCCCCCTTACAGGAATCTCGTCCCGAGATTCTTAGAGTAGGAAAGAGGGAAAAGGGGTTACGAGGTACTACACGATCTTCTCGCTTCAGGTGGCTTCTTTCTTGAAGAGGTTGATCAAGGGCACCATGAAGATCTTTATCGGCTTCACTTCGAGGTCACTATCCAGTACACCATAGGAAAGAAGGGAACCTCTCCGGAAGGATAGACCTTGGTGAAGATACCACGACCAAGTACCTCCTAGTAGAATCTTAGGATGAGACTTCAAGCATCCCTTGAATTGACAGTTAGGGGGGCACATGCGGGTGACGGAAGATTGATAGAAGTTTCCAGTTGGTAGATAACGGTTTCTCAAAAAGATTCAGGATATGAACTTTGCACAAGGCCTTAGGTCTCTGAGGAAGAATGTTGAACCAAAATTCAACAGATGAGGAGGTAACTTCTAC
The DNA here is from genome assembly GCA_947311845.1 of Poa pratensis. NCBI lineage: Eukaryota > Viridiplantae > Streptophyta > Magnoliopsida > Poales > Poaceae > Poa > Poa pratensis. The sequence goes on along the minus strand of CAMZMU010000059.1, from coordinate 2,586,405 downwards.
CAAATAGCTTGAGTAGAACCTTCCTCACGGAGGAGCATTTCGGATCACAGGAGAAGGATCAGGAAGATGGACCGAGAGAACTTTAGAAACTCCGCAAACGTTAGTATCGGGAAAACTTCTTGATGTTCTAGACATCGAGGTCAAACTTCTTGGGGATCACCAACCATCACTTGTGATTAAGATTCAGAATTGGTTAGGTGTAGAGATACTTAGACTCAGCATGGATGAATAGGAAGTCTTTGCATGGGATATCAACAGATTACATGTGCTAGAAACCCAAGAGCTAGACTAGAATGTCTAACTCCAAAGGAGGAACGAGATTGCGGAACTCACGTATTAGCAACTTGTCAGAGGACAATCTGCACCTACTTGAATTACCTGCGACAATACACCATTGATTCTCTGCTGGGAAAACACCAACGAAGACAAACGAAGTTCTCAGACTTCCTCTCTTTCTGGAACAATTCACTCAGTGGCTTGGATGCATAGATGAAATTCTCAAGGAATGGAGGTAACAACATACCATTCCGAGAATATTCTACACATGCATGATCCAGTTGAAATGATTCCGATGGAACCAGACAATTCACTCAGATCCACGGCAACATCTTTCAGCAATTACGCGTGAACCAGAGAGAGTCACTTCTACTTCCAGAACATATACCTTATGATGACACAAAGTTAGTTCTAACAAGTTTCCAATGCTAACACCCAATATCCCATATGAATCTCCTCAAACATGGAGAGAACAAGAAGGTAGTTGATGGGCTCAACAACAAACTTATCTAGATACTCCAAGACGGTAGACTCATGTGTTGCATGAACGGGCATAAGTATTGGTCAGACTAACACATTCAGTAGGTTAGCCTGAGTTTGATTTGACGATAGCCCAATTCAAATCAAAGATTTGTAGGATAGCATATCCACAAAGAGATACCACCTAGCTTCAACACGGACAGACTAGACATCCCTTTAGGAAGGAACTATATCGGATAGAGCTTTTATCTTTTAACTCTCCAAGTTGTTTAAGCTCAACCGAATAATTCAGGACACCCAGCACGATTTTCTTGGAGAAGGGAGTTGTTCAAGAACCACCTTACTCATAAGTTCAACATCATGGTCAGGTCACAACCTGGCGATACTTCTGGAAAGACCTCCAGAATATCACGATCCACCGATATGTCTTGAGTTCGAGAGAGAATCACGCCTTTCAAGGCAAAACGAGGTGGTCTTGGGAGCTTCGGCACGAACCTAGCTCTTTGACCGAGGAAGGGCACCAGAGAAAACGAACTTGGGAACACAGTCAAATTCATCTTATTGATCGGCTAACCAATCATGCTAAGAAGGACAATGGATCTCCCTGGATTTCAGCGCAGTAAGAACTGCTAAGAATATCCGATGGCTGCAACACTGCTCACGTCTTATCATTCTCGAGTAACAAGTTACATGGAAAACGGAGAGCAACAAAGTGTAGGAGCATCACTTCATCAAGAAGATCATGATACTTAGCACGATACCTTGATATAAACGAGTGTGACACTCTAAGGTGGAGCAGAACAAAAGCTAAACACGGCCCTCATTCTGAAGATTACAATACTTTGACCTGGTCCGATAAATGGACAAGGTACTGGAGTTTGTTTCTCCTAACAAGACAAAGTGGAAAGTCTTGACAGATCACAAGAGTGAAATGCATCGAAACACCCAATGCACGGTTACCACTCGACTGTCAACCGACTGACAAGATCGTAAAAGCAGCTAAACACAAAAAGAAACGAGCTCAGGAGAATCCTAAGAGGTTGCAGATGCACCGGTTATTACTCAATTGTGATAACCATGCCCGAAAGGGAAGATGCGGTCGAGTCACGAACATAGGTGGAAGACTCGCTAGAAGAATCCTGGTCGTAACCCCGATGGTTCCAAGACAAAACCTAAAGCGAGGCTAAGGGAGAGCTAAATTTACATAGCCAGCTGAGGTGTGGTAAATGGTTGAACATTACCTCACAGACCACATAAAGGACTTGGGTTAAAGGTCAGCTTCATGTACCGAGATTCATAAATGGCATAACGATCACATGGGTAACAACCCACACAATTCAACATACCAGAATCACAGCACAATCCGGGACCTTCGGTTCAAGACCACGGTTAAAACCCAAAGAAAGGAACACCCGGTTAGTTGCAAAACAACCGAAGCACGGAAGAAAGAGAGTGTTGCTAAACAACAGTGTTTACTGTGGATTATTACTCAACACGCAGCGGGAGCAACCGGACACATAACACTAAAGGTAGAACCCAACCTCGTGACCCTAGAGTTTTGGGGTAACAGGGGATAAGTAAAACTTTTAACCCAAATTGAGGTAAGATGGCTCCAAGATTAGAGTGTAACCAGATAAGGAGTAAAAAGAATCCTAAGATGGTTTTCACAACTCATTTTTAGGTTAAAAATATTTTCACAAACACTGGACTCAACGTCGACCAGTAGAAGGGTTTCCTACAGGCAGTCCTGCTCTGATACCAACTTGTGGCGCCCCGACCCACTGCTATACAGGGATGTTGTGTGTCACCGGTTAAGCGATACAACCAGAGGTTACGGGTTTACCAATCCCCGGCCAAAACCTTTGGCAGGCGTTGCTCGGAATTGATCATCGGCAATGCAACACCCCGATTGATGCCTTAACGCAGGCACAACTATCAAGCCATAATAGAGAGATCAAGACTTGTGGAACAACTGGCACATCACAGACTCTACGACTCAAAGCATTATAGTTCAACTCTTATAATAGAGAAAGATAGCAAATTACAACCAGAGGTCGCAGACCCAACAGTACATCATGCGGAAGCGAATTAAGTTGTTCTAAACAACAAGATCCAAAATATGGCCTAAGAGGCCTACAGATAAACATCCAGCGCCAGCTGTTCCGGGATGTGCCAAGCTGCCACCTGGGAACCCCAGACTACTCGTCGACGTCCACAAAGAACCCACCTTCGAGGTCGGTGAAGTCCTCCTCTGAAACAAAACAAACGACGTTGAGTTCGACGAACTAGCAAGATTAAATGTAGAGCTTTAGTTCAATGAGGCTTTCAAGGTTTTATGGTTGTTTTGCATAAAGCTGATTTTATTTAATAAAACAAAACTCAATGGCATCGACTAATCAGAGTATTTTTTTAAAAAGGAGGTAAGAAGTAACTCTTCTCTTTGGTCACCTTTCTCATCATCACCTCCCCGAATCACCCTCGAGGAAGCTAACCTTGCATTCTTGGTAGTACCTTTAGTACTCAGGTTTTAATCATTCTTTTCATTTTCTCTATGGTCTTATCGTCTGTTCCCAAGTCGTCCGTAACCATGGACACGACTTTTCGAAAAGATTTAACCCTGTAGGGGTGTACTGTTTTTAACCACCGGTACCGTCCGGCTCATTGCCTAATCATTAGCTCTCTTCTGGGGAAAGCCGGCTGAGTGGGAGCGGTTACCACCTTTACCTTGCTTGAGACTAACCCAGGATCATCAGTGGCGGTAGGACAGGTTCAGTGCCTCCAACACCCTGCCCCGCGGCCACTCAATTTCCTAAACACCACCATCCTCATCTCAGTCTTGGCCACCATCTTCACGCACGCGCAAATGGAAGCCCGAACTAGAGGACCCTCGGCTAGCCCTTCACAAGTTAGTCGGTCGACATGGGCTCCATATACCCCACCGATGGAAGCACGCTCGGTCTTGGTTCAAGAGGTAAAGAACTCGCACCTAGGCGGCGAGAACGAGACAACCCACCACATTCCATGTGGCCTCTCATCCCCACCTTTAAGCATGTTTATTTATCTGTATCCACATTTCTCCACCATCATCCGGACATTCCATCACAGTTCCAACAATGAAATATCCACCGGACAACTAAGCATTTAACTAAGCATGGCTAAGCATATACATAACATAGTTAAGTAACTCAGGCCAACAAAGCAAATCCTATGGATATTAGGAGGGAACAGGTAATGGCATCGGAAAAATAATGCAACTAATAGGATACTCTAATCCAACCAAATTGACATTTGGAAATGCATGCAATATTATAGTGGAGAAAATATTTGCCGAAAACATAGGAGGAGACATGCTCAGAGGGGGGGTTACGCTTGCCTTGTTCAACGGGCTGGTAATACGGGTCGTCAGGGTATTATGGAGAAACCCCGAGTCCTTGATCTATCGATGTATAAGAACACCGGAAAGCACAATCAAATACCACACCATATAAAACAAGTGCAATGCACAAGCACATGATGTATGACATTTTAAATACACCATAAAAGCATTGAACATGACCAACAAGTTAAATGGGGTCCCAATTATATTTATTGCATTATTTGGAATCATCCCCATGTTTAAACTTAATGGAATTATCAGCCACACCTTTTATACAGTACTAAATTATGATGCAAACATGCATGAATTTGATTTTACTGGTTAGTTCATAATTTTATGAGCATTTTGACATATTAAACACATTTTTCTGATTAACCAATAAAAAGCTATTGCATTTTTTATATTCCAATTAAATCTGCCATTTTAGCAATTCATTTTCAACAACACTAAAACTAATTATCCAAGATGGGAAATAAGGTGAAACATGAAGTATATTAGTTGCTGAACATTTTGGTAGTTTAAACATAATTTTTGGATCAATATTATTAAAGTTATGAATTTCCTAAATTCATTTTCATTTCTGCCCTTTTAATTAATTTAATAAAAGAGCTATTAAACCAATTTATTTGGATGTGTGAGTTATACCATTAGACAGGTTTCACTTTTTTGAACATTTTGATACCTTGTTTGTAATTTTTGGACAAGTATTCAATTTGTTATGGATTTTACAAGCTTTAACAATTTTTCTGTCATTTTCAGTTTTTACAGAAAATCGCCTGAAACGTTTTCTACCGGGCCAGGGGCTACCCACGGTCACTGGCAGGTGGGCCCAGGCCATGGTGGCATCCAGGTCAGCGCCCAGGCCACGGTCACGTTGCCTGCGACGAGGCCACAACCGGCACGCGCGACGGCGGTGACCATCGTCGGCGACGCGCACGGTTTTGGCGGCAGCGAGCGCGCGCGGACAAACTACTCATTGCCTACGCCGAGCACGGGTTGGTGGCATCATATAGCGGAGCTACGGACCCAAAGGTCACCGGGAAAATGCTCCGGCGACAAGAGGCGGCGCGGTCACCCGCGGTTCACGACGGCGCGGCTACTACAGAGCACGGGGGGGAAGGAGATGTCCAACGGGACCTCAAGCTCACCCTCGTTGCGTGCGAAGCGATGTCTTGGCCGGAGGTGGACCACAGCGGCGGCGCGAAGCTCGCCGGTGCTCGGACGGCCGCGGGAAAGACCAAGATGGCGGCCTCGATTCACGGCTTCCCGGTTCGATTCCGTGGGCGGAGAGGGAGAGGACGTCGAGGCAAAGATGATGCCCCACTTCGATCTGCTCGGGGAGCTCTCAATCAACGGCGGCGAGCGGCGGCCGTACCTAGGGCGTCGGCCATGGTGGGGGAAAACGAGGGAGAGAGAGAGCTGGTGGGCAGGGGCTAGGGTTTCGGTTCCTCGGGCACCTTCTTGTATCCAGCTTCGACGCTGGGATGGACGACAGCAGGGGGGCGGCATCGCGCGGCTGGGCGTCGGAGAGCAAGACGGCGAGGTCGGAGCTGGTGCGGCTCGATCGTGCGGTCGCTACAGGGAAGACGACCACATTTTTGTAGATAACCCCCTGCACTTCTTTTCCCACTTACAAATAGGTCCTTTTTTGTACTGGATAATTAAAACAGAAGTAGTTTTTGATTTATTAGGGTACTTAAACATTTCCAAAAATGTTGAAATTTTTGGTGCTTCCTCTTTGTACCAAGTGCAAGCACTGGTAAAAGTTTGAACCCATTTGAAGTTAACTTGATATTTTAATTAAGCGGGAATTGTTTATGGCATTTTTGGTTAATTTCAAATTGTTATTTCTTTGGTCATTTGAAAGCAAGTGCAAAGTATTATTTTTGAATTCTTGAAACTTCCTTGACAAATACATTAACTTAATCACTTTTATTTGTCCAGATTAATTGTTTCAAGTAGATCACCTTAATGCATGGATGCCATGATGCATGACTGAAAATGAAAAGTGGGAATTTTGCTCACATTTTGAGGTTCACCAATTTCGGGCTGTTACATAGGACTTCCGACTTAGCGCGTCAGCCACGACGTTGGCTTTGCCGGGTTGGTAGTTCAGACTCACATCATAGTCCTTGATTAGCTCTAACCAACGCCTCTGTCTGAGATTTAGATCTGGCTATGTGAAGAGGTACTTCAGACTCTTATGATCCGAGAAAATCTCGCAACGGTTACCAAACAGGTATGGTCTCCACTGCTTCAGAGCATAAACAACCGCGGCAAGTTCTAGATCATGAGTTGGGTAGTTTTGCTCATGCGGCTTCAATTGGCGAGAAGCATACGCCACCACATGGCCCTCTTGCATTAATACACAGCCCAAACCTTGCAGGGAGGCGTCACAGAAGACGACAAAATCCTTGTTGGTGTCCGGCAGGACAAGCACAGGAGCAGACGTGAGTTTGGCTTTCAGTGCTTGGAAGCTCTCTTCAGCTTTGTCCGTCCATGCAAACTTTTATCCTTCTTGAGAAGGTCAGTCATGGCCTTGGCTATCTTGGAGAAACCTTCGATGAATCGGCGGTAGTAACCCGCCAATCCGAGAAAGCTACGAATGTCCTTGACTGACATTGGAGTTTTCCAATCCAAAATGGATTGAATCTTGTCGGGAATGACTGCCACACCATTAGCGGATATCACATGACCAAGGAAGACAAGTTTATCCAACCAGAACTCACACTTGGAGAACTTGGCATAGAGGCGGTGTTCTCGAAGTCGTGTCAGAACCAACCGAAGATGTTCGGCATGCTCTTCGTCGGTTTTGAATAAACGAGGATGTCATCGATGTAGATGACGACAAACTTGTCGAGATAATCCATGAAAATGGAGTTCATGAGCCTCATGAAGTAGCTGGAGCATTGGTGAGACCAAAGGACATGACGGTATACTCATATAGCCATAGCGAGTAACAAATGCCGTCTTTGGGATATCCTCCTTTCTGATCTTGATCTGATGGTATCCTGACCTCAGATCCATCTTGGAGAATACTGTTGCACCAGCTAACTGATCTAACAGATCATTGATCCGGGAATAGGATACTTGTTCTTGATTGTCACCGCATTCAACGGCCTATAATCAGAGACCAAACGAGGAACGGTAGAATCCCTCTTCTTGACGAAGAGTACCGGACAACCCCAAGGTGAACTGCTAGGCTGAATAAAATCCTTCGCTAACAGCTCTCGATTTGCTCTTTCAACAAAGCCAACTCTTCCACCGGCATACGGTAGGGCTTCTTGGAGATCGAAGCAGTACCTGGCATCAAATCTATGACAAACTCCACACTTCGATCAGGTGGCATGCCAGGCAATTCTTCCGGGAACACATCCGGGAAGTCACACACCACGTGTATTTCTTGAAGTTCAGGAGGGGACAAGCCTTCCATAAAGTAGAGGCTGATCTCCGGTGAGAGGGGAATGATTGAGGATGGAGGTCTTGATAGTGCAGACAATACTCTACAATGTCACCGGAAGAAGTGGTCACGGTAATGTTCTTGGCAGCACAGTCAAGATTAGCCCGGTATTTTACTAACCAGTCCATGCCCAGTATGATGTCAATGCAGTTTGACTTCAAAGCTACCAGCGCAAAAGGGAAGGACCAGTGACCTATAGAAATCTGGACCTCCGGGGTAACCCCATCGGTTTGCCATTTGGAACCAGGCGTGGAGATCACCAAGGGACGTCTCATCTTCTTGAACGGTATGTGGTGGACTTTTGCAAAGGCTATGGAAATGAATGAATGCGATGCTCCAGAGTCAAACAAAACTGTAGCTGGGTTGTCATTGATTCGTAACTCACCCATAAGAACGTCGGGGTCCTCTTCAGCTTCTTCAGCAGTGACGTAGTTCAGGCGACCACGCACGATAGGACCAGCCTTTCCAGCTGGAGTGGCGGGGGCTCGTGCAGGTGTTACCGAATAGGCGCCTTTTGGGGGCACTCCCTGGAGTAGTGGCCAGCCTGGCCACAGCTGTAGCAAGTGTTTCCAGGAGGGCAGATAGCTGAGGGCGATACCCACTTCCGCTCGCCCCAGGTGTCGAAGTAGTGGGGCGCGGCAGTGGTGGTCTGTGTCCCGCGGCCCTCGGCATGAATGGAGCACGCGGCACAGCGCTGTAGGGAACGAAAACCCTGCGCTTCTTGCTCTGAGAAACCGAGGAACTCGGGTGGTCCCCTTGTGCGGCCTCTTGGAAGCCTCAAATTCCTTCCTTCCCTGCTCAAGAGTAAGAGCCTGGTTGAACAGCTCCTGGTAGTTCTGGAACTTGAAGGGCAGCAACTCATAGCGGAGCCTCGGCGCAAGCCCCTTGCGGAACAACTCTTGCTTGCCACATCATTGGTCACGTCCCGTGGGGCGTAACGAGAGAGATGGTTGAATTCACATCCATAAGCTCGGAGTCCATATGACCCTGGTGCAGATCCAGGAACTCCCTCCTCTTCAGGTCCATTATTGGCTGAGGTATGTACGCCGCACGAAAGGCTGTGCGAAAGTCCTCCCAAGTGAAAACATGGTCTGCTGCGAATAGCACCACATGACTCTCCCACCAGCAGCCAGCCGCCCCGTCAGGAGGTAGGTGGCGAAGTTGACTTGCTTGGCCACTGGACATGCAGCGCGGCAAACTTGCGCTCCAGAGCGTGAAGCCAGTCATCAGCTTCCAGTGGCTCCTTAGCATCAGCTAAGGTGGGTGGCTGCGAGCGCAGGAACTCAGTGAGGGTGTTGCACTCATTGTTCCTCCGGGTATTCTGCTGCACCAACTGCTCGAGCAGTCGCTCATTGCGCCCGCGGTTTCCTCAATGGCCATCAAGACCTGCGCCATTGAAGGGGGTGGCGGCGGTTCCTCATCATTGTTATTGTTACCGCAGCCTCCTCGAGCCATTCTGGAGAATTGACAAGGACACCGTTAGTATCTATCTCCGAATGGTTGAGACAAAAGCATTAGCGTCTACTCAAGTACATAGACTAGGGACGATAATACTTTGGGTAACAACAAACAAGGGACCAACAAGATGGAACTTGGGTCAAAGATCAGCATCATGAACCACTAGCGTGAGATTCAAATGGTTAAGAAACCACGTGATTCAACCCACACTATCCGGCACAATCTGGGACCTTCTGTTCAAGTCCTTGGGTTAAAACCCAAAGAAGGAAATAAGTGATTAGGCTCAGTAGGGATAACAGGGTTCTCAAGCATCTGAGTTGATTTCGGACTGTAGCGCAGCGGGGCAACCGGACGCATAACACTAAAGGTAGAACCCAACCTCGTTTCTTTAGGATCACGGGAGTAAAACTTTTAACTCAAATAGAGGTAAGATGGCTCCGAGATGAGAGTGTAACCAGGTAAGGAGTAAAAAGAATCCTAAGATGGTTTTCACAACTCATTTTTAGGTTAAAAATAATTTTCACAAACACTAGACTCAACGTCGACCAGTAGAAGGGTTTCCTACAGGCAGTCCTGCTCTGATACCAACTTGTGGCGCCCCGACCGCAGAACTATACAGTGATGCTGTGTGTCACAGGTTATGCGATACAACCGGAGGTTACGGGTTTACCATTCCCCGGCCAAAACCTTTGGCAGGCGTTGCTCGGAATGGATCATCGGCAACACAACACCCCGATTGATGCCATAACACAGGCACAACTATCAATGCATAATAGAGAGATCAAGACTTGTGGAACAACTGGCACATCACAGACTCTACGACTCAAAGCATTATAGTTCAACTCTTATAATAGAGAAAGATAGCAAATATTACAACTAGAGGTCACAGACCCAACAGTACATCATGCGGAAGCGAATTAAGTTGTTCTAAACAACAAGATCCAAATTATGGCCTAAGAGGCCTATAATAAACATTCCAGCGCCAGCTGTTCCGGGATGTCCCAAGCTGCCACCTGGGAACCCCAGACTACTCGTCGACGTCCACATAGAACCCAGCTTCAGTGTCGGTGAAGTCCTCCACTGAAATCAAATAAACAACGTTGAGTTCGACGGACTCTGAAAGATTACAAGAGCTACTAGGTCAATGATTGGCTTTCGAAGGTTTTATGGCTGTTTTGCGTAAAGCTGGTTTTCTTTATAAAAGACATCTGGCATCGGCTAATCAGAATATTTTCAAAAGGGGATAAGAAGTAAACTCTTTTCTTTTGATCAATTTCATCAACAACCCCCATCAATCACTTCCGTGGAAAGCCGGCTGAGTGGGAGCGGTTACGACTTCTCCCTTGTTTGTGACTAACCCAGGATCATCAGTGAGGACGGGACAGGTTCAGTGCCTCCAACACCCTGCCCCGTGGCCACTCATTTTCCTAAACACCACCATCCTCATCCCTGTCCTGGCCACCGTCTTCACGCACGCGCAAATGGAAGCTCAAACTAGAGGACCCTGGCTAGTCACGCCCGAGTTATTTAGTCGATGGGGGTTCACTAGGCCCACGCATGGGTGCACACTCTGTCTTGGCTCGAAGGCGAGAACTCGCACTTAGGCGGCGAGAACGAGACAACCCACCACAACCCATGTGGCCTCTCATCCCCGCCTTTAAGCAGTTTATTAATGTCACCACAATTCTCCACAACATCCGGTCATTCCATCGACTGTTCCGACAACGAAACATCCACCGAACGACTAAGCATTTAACTAAGCATGGCTAAGCATATACATAGCAGGTATAATTACTCAGGCCAACACTTCAATCCTATGGATATTAGGAAGGATGCAGCTAATGGCAACAGGTATCTAATGCATCTAGTAGGATACTCTAATCCAAGCAAAAGACATTTAGAACCGAATGCAATATTATAGTGAAGAAAATATTTGCGGAAACATAGGAGGAGACATGCTCAGAGGGGGGATTACGCTTGCCTTGTTCAGGGGGCTGGTAATACGGGTCGTCAGGGTATTGCGGTGGAACCCGACTGCTTGATCTATCGATGCATAAAAACACCGGGAAGAGACAATCAATAACCACACATGCATAACAAATGCAATGCACAAACACATGATGGCATGACATTTTAAATGCACTGGATTTACTATAACAACATTTAGCAATTTAAATGGGGTGCAGATATAATTACTTCAACAAGGAGAAATATAACCCCATGTTTACTTAATGTTTTTCCTAACGTCTAAAAACTGCAGTACTGCAATCTTGTTCAATGATGCATGCAGATGATGTTAATGGATAGTACATAATTTTATGAGCATTTTGAGGTATTAAACACATTTTTCCGATTCACCAATAAGAAGTTATTGAATTTATAAAATCCATTTTAAATCTGCCATTTTAGCAAATCATTTTAAACAACATTAAAACTAATTATCCATGATTGGAGAAGTGGTGAAACATGAAGTATATTAAGTGCTGAACATTTTGATAGGTCACACATAATTTTTGGATGGGTGAGTTGTGCTAATAGACTCACTTTATTTTTCCGAAAATTTTGGTATCTTGTTTGTAATTTTTGGACAAGTATTTAAAAAGATATGCATTTTACACACTTAATCTATTTTCTGCCTTTTCTTTTATTTCTCCAGAAAAACACGGTGAAACATTTTTCACCGAGGGGCTGGCTACCCAGTGCCGCTGACGGGTAGGGCCCGTGCGCAGGGATCCAGATCTGGATCTGGATCTGGGATTTTCTCACCGAGGCAGAGGCTAGCCAGAGCCACTGCCATGCGGACCCAAGCGCCACGCTGGCGATGACTGGGCGTGGGTGTGGCTGCGCTGGCCACCACGGTCACTGACCGGTGGGGCCCGCCTGTCAGCGTGTGGAAGAAATTGAAAAAGGCAGTGCGTCGTGCGGGATTCGAGCTCGCGTCTCGCGGGCGTGCGCGCGTGTGCTAGCCACTGGGCTGGCTCGCGCTTTGTGCTATGATACAGGTGCGCACCAATATGAGGTGGGAACGGTGCACGACGCCGACGCGCACGGCCGCCGTGACCACCGGCGGTGAGGTGCACGGATGTGACGCGCTGCGCTCGAATTGGTCCCTATTTCTACTCGCATTAGATGCGTACGGTTGTGGGCTGCACAGTGGCGGCGCGAAGGACCTAATGGTCACCGGAGGCGGCGACGATGGTGAGCTCCGGCGGCGGCTTGCTACGGCTAACGACGCGCCGACGACTACGGCGAACTGAGATGAACGGAGATGTCCAGGAGATTGTTCTGCTCACCCTAGAAGCGTGGATGCATTCCGTTGGGGCTGCGGTGGTCGGAGGCGACGGTGAGCTTGATCGGAGTGCGTCGGCCGGAGAGGAAGAAGACGGCGGCAATCTCGCGAATGACGGCGTCCCGCCTCGATTCCTTCAACGAGGATGAAGAGGAAGACGCGGCGGAGCTTCTGGCAGTCCTGGCTTGGTTCGGGGAGCTCTCAAACAACGGCGATGCGCGACGGCGCGCTAGGCTAGGTCACGGCCATGGAAGAAAAACAGGGAGAGTTAGAGGGAGAGAGCAGGTGGGAGGAGCAGAGCGTCATGGGGGGGCCTTCTTATCTTCTTCGACGCGGCAGGAGGAGCGGGGGGGGGGGGGGGCTGGGCGTCGCGTGGCGGGGGCCTGGGCGCACGGCGACCGCGCCACTGGCGCCATGCCATGGCCACTGGAGCTACAGAGAAGATGGAGATTTTACAGAAACCCCCCTGTACTTCTTTTCCCAATTACAACTAAGTCATTTTTAGCTCTGGATTAGATAAACAACACTAGTTTTTGAATTATTTGGGACACTTACATATTTCCAAAATTTATGTAATTTTTGGTGCATCCTCCCTACAACCATGGCAAGCACTCATAAAAATTTGAAGGCATTTGGAGTTCATTTGCTTGGGAAATAAAATAGGGAACTGCTTATGGCATTTGTTTAAAGTTTCCCATAATTCTACCATTTGAATTCCTTTGTGTAAATTATATTCTGAACACTTGGAACTTCATAGACAAGTTTGGTATAGTATTTATTTTTGTGTTTGTCAAACACAACCACATTTGAATTGCAAGGATTGAATTTAATTTGTGCTCTTGTTTTCATTTCTTTTAATTTGTTTTCATAACTTTGTTTCAACTTGAATACTAAAACAAATAATGCCATGATGCATGAATGAAATGAAAAAGTGAAATTTTGGTTCACATTTTAGGTTCACAAACTTGGGGCTGTTACAATAGCCGAGTCACATGGGGTTCATTATTTCCTACACTAAAGTCAATTGTTGCTTTCCCTAGGGTATCACATAGGAGCCGCAATGTTCTATACACGCCAAATTATGATTGTTGTTCTTTTTTACATGGAATCAAATTTTCCATGATTTCGATGGTACTATCTAGGTAATTTATTGGCGATGATTGGATTTTTTTACACGATTTTTGATGGTGATTGATTGTTATTTTTGTCCTATAATATGTTTCCGAATTTTCATATGTGTTTCACGGATGTTTCACTCATTTTTCATATGCTTTTGACGGATGTTTCACTCAATTTGGCGCGATCTACTCCGAACAAGACCTTTCACATTTCTTTATGTTTCTCTCGAGTTTCAACTGAGGTTATAGCCGAGTCACATGGGGTACATTATTTCTATACTAAAGTCAATTGTTGCTTTCCCTAGGGTATCACATAAGAGCCGCAATGTTCTATACACGCCAAAAATAGCACATGGACAAACGACTAGACTAATTTCTAGCTTGGTACATCCAGCCAAATTATGATTGTTGTTCTTTTTTACATGGAATCAAATTTTCCATGATTTCGATGGTACTATCTAGGTAATTTATTGGCGATGATTGGGTTTTTTACATGATTTTTCTTGGTGATTGATTGTTATTTTTGTCTTATAATATGTTTTCGAATTTTCATATGTGTTTCACGGATGTTTCACTCAATTTTCATATGCTTTTGACAGATGTTTCACTCAATTTGGCGCGATCTACTCCGAACAAGACCTTTCACATTGTTTTATGTGTCTCTAGAGTTTCAACTGAGGTTATAGCCGAGTCACATGGGGTTCATTATTTCTTACACTAAAGTCAATTGTTGCTTTCCCTAGGGTATCACATAGGAGCCGCAATTTTCTATACACGCCAAAAATAGCACATGGACAAACGACTCGACTAATTTCTAGCTTGGTACATCCAGCCAAATTATGATTGTTGTTCTTTTTAACATGGAATCAAATTTTCCATGATTTCGATGGTACTATCTCGGTAATTTATTGGCGATGATTGGGTTTTTTTACATGATTTTTGTTGGTGATTGATTGTTATTTTTGTCTTATAATATGTTTCCGAATTTTCATATGTGTTTCACGGATGTTTCACTCAATTTTCATATGCTTTTGACAGATGTTTCACTCAATTTGGCGCGATCTACTCCGAACAAGACCTTTCACATTGTTTTATGTGTCTCTAGAGTTTCAACTGAGGTTATAGCCGAGTCACATGGGGTTCATTATTTCTTACACTAAAGTCAATTGTTGCTTTCCCTAGGGTATCACATAGGAGCCGCAATTTTCTATACACGCCAAAAATAGCACATGGACAAACGACTCAACTAATTTCTAGCTTGGTACATCCAGCCAAATTATGATTGTTGTTCGTTTTTACATGGAATCAAATTTTCCATGATTTCGATGGTACTATCTAGGTAATTTATTGGCGATGATTGAGGTTTTTTTTGTTGGTGATTGATTGTTATTTTTGTCTTATAATATGTTTCCGAATTTTCATATGTGTTTTACAGATGTTTCACTCAATTTTCATATGCTTTTGAGTGATGTTTCACTCAATTTGGCACGATCTACTCCGAACTACAACAAGTACATCCTGGCTGTGGGGGAGCACGTACTCCAATTTAATTAGTTTTCCACCGATAAGTTTTGTCTATTTGGGGATTTATTCTATGTGACATTGTCGTTCAGTGGAGCCGTAGTAGTTTTTTTAGTACACGAATTTTTTTGTCGCTCTTCTCGATCTGAGGTGGATAAGTGCATTACCGTTGCTTATTCCTCTGATTTTTTCCATATGGAAACATTGTTTATGTAACGGTTATGAATTGTAGCACCTATTTCTCTGTGGTTTGCAGCTCTTTGTATCTACTCTGATTATACCACCCTTGAAATAGTTATATATCTTGTTATAATTAATTGTATATGTTGCCATTCTTTAAGCCACTAGTGGATTGTAAAAGAATTGTATTGATAAAATATGTAGCAACATCAATAAGTTTTGATAAATCGTTGAATTACTCAAGGACAAATATTGAATTATGAATCATGGAGCACTCCAATATTAATTGGTCTCATCAAATAAAACGTGGTAATGGAAATGGGCAGTATTACCAATTATGTTTACTAGTCGGTAACCCGTGCATTCGCACGGGCTTATGCTTAACTCTTGGTATTCAGTCTGAATACATATAGGACATTTGAACCAAACTTTTATTAATCTATTTATAAATTAAAATATTAAAACATAAGAAATAAATATATGCTAACGTATATAAATGTGAAAACATAAATATCACTAAAAAGAATCTTAATTCCACAGTGTAGCTTTTGTAGGATATACCATATTGTTAATCGAATTTTTTTAACAAACTTTTTGAAGGGCTACTTGAGAAAATTCTTTTAAGATTTTTAAATAATAAATTAAAGTGGTCTATTTCGTTCAATAGCATACTATACATATATGTAATTCTCTTTAAAAATAAGACATGATGTATTAAAATTATTAATAAATAAATTTGAATAATCGTGACAAACTATATTTCGTACGTTAAATTTAAATCATTGAAATATTTTTATATTTAATTTATGTACGCGCCATCGGTTAATACTCCCTCGGGTCCTTTTTACTCTGCATATTAGGTTTGTCTTAAGTCAGACGTTTTAAAGTTTGACCAAGTTTATAAATAAAAAAGTGAGTCTAGCTCACTTGGTTAGGGAAGTGGATGTACAACCCAGCCGCCCAAGTTCAAGTCCTCACGGACACAGATTTGGGTTCTTATTATTTCTATAAAAAAAATCCGCTGGAGGGGCTTCCCCTACCGCATTCCTTTCAAAAAAAAAATTTATAGAAAAAATGCTAACATTTGAATACCAAATTGATATAATATGAAAATATATTTTAGGACGGATCGGATGATATTAGCTTGCTATTGCGAATTTTGGTTTTTTGTATATAAACTTGATCAAGTTTACAAAGTTTGATTTAAAACAATCCTAATATGCCGAAGAGTAAAAAGGACCGGAGGGACTATATATTTCAATTAATTAGTGAAATTAAACACCCGAGTATCATAAGATATAATGAAAACTTGAAATTATTTCTTTATACTCCATCCGTCAGGATTTAAATGATTGTATGCATGCAATTGTATTTAATACATAACTTGTAATCCGCACATATGTACTACCTCTTCCGCGTCAGTCAAATGTCCTTTCGTGTATTCATCTACTCTTCCTGTAAATGTGCTAAGAAAATTTCACCGTACCTAGCTGACTTTGCTTTACATATTGTTTAATACTCAAATCACTTTCTTTCAAAAAGCTAAATGCTGAGATCCAAAGTCTACATAAATATATACTTATCAAATATTCTCGACGGTTAATTTCATTCTAATTTTTATCAATCGCGAATATGAGTAGATGTATAAGAAAATAATCTTAAATTAAAAGTATGAAGGAAATATATGACATGGAAAAAACCTTGATTTGAATTGACGTGCGCGGGATTAATTATATATAGAATATTCAGAAAAATTATATGACACGCAATCAGTTAGACCTGTTTCAATCTGGAGTGCACGGCTCGTATGACTGTACATGTTTTGCCTCCATGATTTATCGATGCTTGGAGAGAGCACTATTCAGGGGAATCTTCCAATAAACTAATCAGGCTAGATAATGAATTTAAATCTGAATAACCTAATTAGGCTAGCTAGCCTATCACTATGATCGGCCAATACGCAGGAAGAAAAGGAAAAAAAAAAATTGGGCACATATTTACGGCACATGCATGCCACACATGCATGCGACCTCTGCATGCATGTCTACGTCTGACTACCTGACATAGAGTAATTATAAATTAAGAAATATGCTATTGCTAGGATTCGAACCATCACATGTTACATTATTTTAAAACCGTTGCAACGCACGAGCACTTTTACTAGTCAATCTAATGGTTATAATTGTATCGTCAATTTACATCTGATGGTTGATGTTACATCTTGCTAGGATTAACGTGGTGGCTCGTAACGAGTCTCCAATTAGTAAATATAAGATATAAGATAGATTGAACATATAATTTCTAGATGGAACCTGTTGAGGCCAAAATATTGATTCACGTCAATTGCCTAAACCACCAATATTTTTAATTTGACAATGTGTGTGCATATGACAGTGTCTTCGACTCCTCCGCCCAAGCATGTAGGCATCGGGTGAGAAAAAAGTCTAGCACTTTTTCATGTGAGTAAAAACAATGAGTCTATTTCTGGACTTCTCCTTCAACAAAAAATATTTTTTTCAAGTGTGAGTGAAAATCTAGTAATACATGAAACCAATGGAAACCTCAAACAACATCCAGTGTGGATATTTTAACAAGGAAAGGTGCCAGAGGCGCCGATTTCATTCAGCTAAGTACAGAATATTGTACAAAGTCATGTAAAACTTCCCGATCTTGAATTGAATATCCAATATACCACCCATGATAAAATAATCCAAAACAGTTCACAGTCTTCAGTGACCAAATATGCTTTGTCTAGGGCTTGAGTGGTATTCATCCCTGTAGAGTGTATCATCAATTTTAAAACACTCCATACATACATCCACAAAATCAGACAGTATCAATATCTCCACATCCCGGAAAAGGCTCTCCAAATTGTCCATTGTCTCCTGTAAGCTACCATAATGCTTAATCGAGTTTTAAGGCATCTCGAAACATGCAAAAGATTTATCTCCTGTTGATATCACTCATCTGCACAAATAACATCACGATGCAAAAGAATTCTGACTGAAGATAACACATTGAAACCACCAATAGAATTAATTAAATGAAATAGGATAACTTCAAATATACAGTTTCTGGCCATGGGCATGAACGCTTGATAATGAATAACATACCGATCAAAATCATGTTTCATAGTCACATTTATGCCGAATTATTCGACTTGGAAAGATTTTGAACATCTCAATCACAACAAATTCACTGAGGGTAAATCAACAGCAATATTAAAGTACCATACACACAGCTTGGTTCAGAGCCCGAAATGCTTGATGAACCATTCGCTACCACTAAGTAGATTCTTCGATTATTTGTAGGAATCAGTATGTATCTTTTTCAGGTTTAACTGTTATGTTCCATGAATTAATATGCAATTCAAACCCAGCACAATACAATGCATTTATCCCGAGGAAAAATAAACCCACTTATAAAAATGGGAACGAATGCCAAGAATAGCCTAACTTTCAGTTTATCCAACAACTTATCTCTAGGAAATAACACTAGAGCAACACCACGAACTATTCTGCATCTTTCTGCATTGAAGTTCTAAGTAAGAAGGAGAGCATTATTTTCTGAAAATAAGTTCTTATGGTAGTAGAGAACATAGAAATCAATGGCAAGTTACCTGACAAAGAATCCAACTGAGTGGTGTTGCGGCTGCACACACGGCCAGTCGAGGCCGCGGCCTGAGCTGTTTTTGTAGGAGCGCCCCCGTCGCCGGAGAGGAGCGCCGCAAGGGTGGGGAGGAGAGCCGGGGCAGAGGTGGGCCTCGCCACGACGACGGTCTGGGTCATTGTCCTCGCGCAGTTCGTCCCGGCCGAATTCGACGCTCCCCGAGCTCATTCCTACTGGATCCGGTGGCCATATCGTCGGTAGAGGCTGGGCGTCGACGGTGGTGTGGCCGGCCGGCGGCGGACGGGAGGCGAAGAGATTTGGATCGAGAGAGAAAGAGAGGGGAATACAATCAGGAGAGAGAGGTGGGTGAAAGATTCTGTATTGCGTACACTCGCCGTACATATCCGCCGAGTTGCGCAGGAAATACACAATAGATACTCTAGCTTCCACGGGCGAACAGCTGGAAGTGGCGAAACTCAGCGCGCGTCTCAAAGCAGAGATCAACGGCTGCAACCTATCCGGTAGGTAACGGTTCCTGTAAAATTTCCGCGTAGCTGTTCTACTCCTAGTACATCACAGCAGCTCGGGGATCGACCTCACAGCCCGCCACTTCAACGCGCTGAGGTCTCCCGCCCGCCGGTGGCGTGTCGTGGAGCGGATGAGGACGGGACAAGGGCCGGCGAGGGGATGGCGACCTGCCTGCAACGCGCGAGCATGTTGGTCCGGCGGCGGAGAAGGCCCTGACAGTGGAGAGCTCGGGTAGCGGCCCGACATGTGGAGCAACGTGTGAAGGAACGACGCCGGCGCCGTCCTGTAGCTTCATCTTCGTTGAGGGGAGGATGCTCATGGCCGCAGCGCCGGCCATGGAATCTATCCTCGCCGTCAGGGCCCTTCAGTTAGTTGAGATCGACCGTGAGGAAGCCATCGTCTTCGACGGCATGGTGGCGCCCCCATGGCCGATTCGAGCTGAGGGGATAGGGGGCTACGGGATTGGAACGCCGGCTGCACGAGGCGGCCACGAAACCATGGCGACGCGGCCAGGAGCTGGGGCGGCGAGTCGCCGGGGCTGGGCGGCCGGAGAAGAGTGAGTCGGGCGAGCTCCCATGGCGACGGAGGTAGGTCGGGGAGGTGGGGGTGTTCCGGCGACTGTGTGGTGGACGTATCTGTTTGCTACTTTTTGTTGGCGCTCGAAACACCGAACGGGCGCCTGGGCGCTGCCTAGACGAACCAAACAAATACCTACTGAACCTCTTGATACAAACTGGACTAGTACACGGACTGGACTTGGCTTCTGCTACGTTTCGTCCTCTGCTGGGCTGGAGTTCAGTTTAGACGCGTTGCCGTCGGCCGACTTGCTCTGTCTTGGACGGTGCTTGTAAGTAGTGCCCCAACTAACTAACACAGGCAATGCACGTGTTGGTTCATGGAACCAAAAAGCTAATCAAACATACAAGAGAGCAATATTTCGAAGTTGACACAACCTAGAAAACTGCATTGGAAAAACAGAGTAGGGATGTGTGGCATCATTTTGTCACCCTACTGGCCCTGAAGACTGAAGAGTTCACAATTCACAGATGGCAGAAAGCAAGCTAGAGTTAGTAAGATGTGTGCCTTCAGTGTAGCAGATTGTCATGGATGGTGGCATGCCCTAGTTAAAAAAACGGTTGGGAGATTAATAATGGATAAGGGAGTAAGAACATGGGCCCATAAATCTCAAATCGCTGTAGTGGTTACCAGTTACCACGAGGCTAGCAAACCCACCAGGCCACCCTAACTGTGGTGTGTGCTTATGCATATCTAAGTATGTGTGCAGCTAGTTTACATGTTGAGCTACAAATCTAGCTTATAATAGTACAAAGTGATACATTTCCTTCTAAATGATCTATTATAACTTGAATAGCTGCTAACTATTCAATTACACAGTAAGATTCCTGGTTACAATTTCAGTCACTTGGACCGTGGTTCAACTTTCACGTCGACAACTATATAGGTCAAGCAAGAAAACGGAAGTGGCAAGATGGGAAGTTTGCTATTAGCTACAAGTCATCTATCAATGAGCAATTTTATCTCACATGTCAAAAGAGATAACCGTAATATATTTGCCATGTATGTGCAGAGTAATCACATTTTTGCTAAACTGAACAATGGCATTCACATCATGCATAAACAAAATCATAAAAGAAGACATCAAACAAAAGTAGCATAAGAATACGACAAGTGGGAGCAACTGAAAGTACACATCAGGTGAAGAGAAAGAAACAAGTTATAAAGAAATCAGAAGTACATGAGAATATGAGATAAGGCATAGCCTCCAAAGATAGTTGGCAAAGGACACAGAATAAGAATATTTGGTTATTACCATCAGTAGGTTCCTCAGCTATTATTAATCAGTGTCAATACTTGCATGGATTATATGCCCATCAGTGCTGCGATGTACAGTTCCTTTTATGCCCATCAAACAATGCTCCTGCATATGGAAATATTGTATGCTTAAACCTAGTAAGTTTGAAGTTCATAAAGGCATGGAAAATATAGAATAACTAACCTTTGAATGTTCAAACAACATATTTGAGTCATGGCGCATACCAGGTGTTGTATTTTTCTTGTTGATTTTGACCCACATATATCCTAACACCTACGAAATCCCCACTGTACAAAAAAAAAGTTCATTAATGTGCCTTCACTATTACTGTCCATCACTTCACCAAAAATACCATCATTCAAAGCAATCCAATGAAACAACACTTGCATTTAGGGTATCCTGATCATAGCAATAGAAGGAGTTAAAACCACAGGAATTCCTTGGAAGAGGTGTTTGGACGCTACAAAGGATAATTGCGGGAGTATTCAGACTAGGTGTTATGGAATTAGAGGGAGAAGATAAAGAGATATGATACATTGGAGTTCTGGAAGGAAATATTACAGGGGATTTCCTCAAAAAAAGGAATTATATTATATATAGCTCATTTGATGCAATCCTCTGATCCAAAGGTCCATAGGGACTTTTCTTTAGGATTGTGATCCTCAAAATTTCCACTGTTCCAAAAAAGGTCTAAGCTTGAGATGGAAAAAGAAATTAACAAGAATGGGCTATTGTGGAGATATGGTAAACCATATTGTGGTCAGCATGTTTCAGAACATAATACTCCCTAAGTGTCTTTGATTTGTCCAAATATGGATGTATCTAGACGTGTTCCATGTATAGATACATTCATATTTGGGCAAATCTAATTCACTTATTTTGGGATGGAGGGAGTATCATTTATTGGTCCTCTGCACGCTAAACATAATGCTACTGCCTCAAAAAAGACAATTCAACTTAGATAAAAAAAATGGACACAATACTTTAGCAAATTAATACAAAGAACATATGCATAGTTTTTTGTAACCTCAAAATATAACAATAGTTGTGAAAATACAAAATTACGCAAAGATATAACCAAATTACCTTCTTCGCACAGCCATTTCTCCTCTCGCCGTCTTCCAAGCTTTCACCTAATTCACCCCTGAGCTTACTCTGATCTGAAGAGGACTTGCCATATCTTGTATCAGATCAATCAGAACCAGTTCCATTAGCTCTTCGGTCCGAATAAGCCTCATCCACACTCATCTAGTAAAGAAGATCCTCTTCGCCGCGGTGCCCTTGCTTCTTCTTACTGCCCTCTCTTCCTGCCGTACTTTGTATACCCTTGGCATGCTGCCTCTCATGCTTAGCATCATATGGCCCCTCTGCCTTGCTTCTACCTTTACTATGAGAAACATCATGGTCAGAAGATCTAGCT
The DNA here is from genome assembly GCA_947311845.1 of Poa pratensis. NCBI lineage: Eukaryota > Viridiplantae > Streptophyta > Magnoliopsida > Poales > Poaceae > Poa > Poa pratensis. The sequence continues at coordinate 2,563,856 of CAMZMU010000059.1, read as the reverse complement.
CTAGATCTTCTTGAAGAGTCCCAATCGTGCCTGTTTTCTCTTCTCCTCCTGCTATTATCCCTGTCCATATCATTGTACCCATTAGACGATCCCTTCTCACTTTTCTCTTCAGGGCTTCTTCTTGGAAGCTTCGACACCCTTGATCCCATTCTTGATTCATTACTACTGTAGGCCTGCCCTGAGATAGATATGGACTTCATTCTTGACTCATTCCTATCAGCAGATCTCCGCATGCCGTCATCCGGCTCCCCAAGTTCATCAACAGCTGTCCCTCCTCAACTTCCCATACCGGGATTTTCTGCCATCAACATCATCTCGCTCTTCATCTTCCTTCAAACTCCTGGTATCAATAGTGCAATCAACGTCTCTCTTGGTGCGACTCTTACTAGAATTGAACACTTCTTCCATCTGAGATATGCACTACAGCACATATGCTGACCCAATAAAACTGTTGTTTGCACGTCCTAACAAACAACCAAATTAACTTAACCAAGCATGCTATGGATGGAAAGATGCGATGTTCCTGCATAGATGACACCCCCGGGGTTACTTAACAACATTACCGATGGAAGACCCACTATTGAATTAAGGAGTGAACATAAAGTATGACCTATAGATTGATAAGACACTGAGAATACAAAAGTCAAAACGCAAACTGACAATTACTCATTGAGTGGAAAACTTTCAACTTCGTCTTGATATGGGTTTAGTACCAAAACTCAGTGCCATCACATCTAGCTATCTTGGTACTTTAGTAGAGTATTTGACTAACCATGGATCATCAAACTAGCAAACATGAAACAATCGGTCGTTGCTTGATTGGAACATGGTTAAGCGAGCAAGAAGCAGCAAGCTGGTGTCTTGGGAGATGAATTCTTAAGAGCGAGAGGAAGGAGCTGCTATACCCCCAGGGTCGACGACGAACCAAGGCCGCGGTGAGTTGCAGTCGACTGGTGCGGTGCCTCGACGCGGCGTACCAGCAGCACAGCCCTCTGTGCTCGACGCTGGTCTGGGAGGGGGGCGTGGCTTGCAGAGTGTGGTGGCAGGTGCGACCGCCGGAGCGACGCGCGAGAGGAGAGCTACTAGGGTGCAACGCCAGCGGGACGCGCCGAGCGGGCTGGTGCGGCGTGATCGGGTTTTGATCAGGTCTGAGAGAACGGTGAGCCGACCAGCTAGATGTGGCCCAACAGGCCCGGCTGCTGTAGTTCGAGAGAAATTGTAGCAGGTAGGGCCAGGAGCTCCTAGTTATCGACCTGTGCGGGAGCGAATCGCTCCCGCACAGGGTTGTCTTCATGGGCCGCCCCGACATTGGCCCAATAAACGTACTGTTAATCTTATTCGTTTTTCTGTTTTTTCGTAAAACAAGAAAAGTAAAAAATACAAATTCACATGGGTAAAATAATAATAACAAAATATTTATCTTGTTTGGATGGTTTTTAACTATAAACATTTATAAAATTTGACAATTTTAAAAACTGAACAATTTTCAAATTTGAAAAAATTTCAAACTGAATTTTTATAATTTTGACCAAAATTTTAAATTCAGATCATTTTCCAATATTTGAACATTTTTCGAAAACTGAATACATTTTAATTTTTAATAATTTTTAGTTCTAAATTTCTTTCAATTGAACATTTTCAAATTTTGAACTATTTTTAATTCCGAACATTTTTCAAAATCTAAACAATTTTTGAATTTGAACATTTTTTAAAATATGAACAAATTTTTAATTCTGGATTTTTTTCAAATATGAACAAAAAATGGCGGTGAACGGAAACTATTTTTGGATGATTGTAAAAGTGAACAGAAAAGGCAAGTGAACGAAAATTTTTTTGAACGATTTGTAAAAAGAACAAAAATGACGATGAACGGAAACTATTTTTGAACGATTTTGAAAGTGAACAGAAAAGGCCGGTGAACGAAATCGATTTTGAATGATTTTAAAAATGAACAGAAAAAAGTCTATGAACGGAAATTATTTTTGAACGATTTTAAAAAGTGAACATAAAAAACTCTATGAATGGAAATTGTTTTGGAACGGTTATTAAAAAGAGAACAAAAAAACTCTATCAATGGAAATTATTTTTGAAATATGAACAAATATCAAATCTGAACAATTTTCAAATATGATTTTTTTTTCAAATCTGAACTTTTTTGAATTTGAACATTTTTCAAAAATGAAAATTTGAACAATTTTTTTAAATAATATCTAAAAAACAGAAAATAAGAAAGAAACAACCAAAAACGAAAAAGAAATATGAACAATTTTAAAAATAAAATAAAATGGCGATGAACGGAAACTAGTTTTGAATGATTTTAAAAGTGAACAGAAAAGACCAGTGATGGAAAACTACTTTTGAACGATTTTAAAAATGAACAGAAAATGACGTTAAACGAAACTAGACGATTTTGAAAAGTGAACACAAAAAGTTTATGAAGGAAAATTATTTTTGAACGATTTTTAGAAAAGTGAACAAAAACCCTATTAACGGAAATTATTTTTGAATGATTTTTGAAATGTGAATTTTTTTTTAGATATGAACATTTTTCATATCTGAACATTTTTCAAATATGAATAATTTTCAAATATGAACATTTTTTTAAATTTGAATATTCTCAAAAAAAATTAAATTTAAAATAATATCTAAAAAGAAAACATAAAAGAAAAAGAAACGGCAAAAAAGAAGAAGAAACATGAAAAATAAGAAAGAAAAAATAGCCAAAAGAAAAAGAAAAGAAAAAAGAAGCAGGTGCACTACTGGACCAGCCCATAAGCAACGGGGCGGGGCGACCAGGTGTGCGGAGCGCATTGCGCTCCGGCCTGGTCGTCAAATAGGGTTTGCCCGTAGGGCCTGTTTATTATCTTGGTGGACTGCATTCTCTCACATCAGGCCCGCTGGAGCGAAAGTTCCAGTATTTAGTTGCGTGTTTATTGTCTTCTTTTTTTACTTTTCTTTTAAGTTTTTAAATAAACAATTTTCAAATTTGAACATTTCTCAAAATGAACAAAATTCAAATCTGAACAATTTTCAAAATGAAGAATTTTCAAATCTGAACAATTTCCAAAATGAACAATTTTCAAATATGAATAATTTTCAAAATGAACAACTTTCAAATTTGAACAACTTTCAAAATGAACAAATTTAAAATCTGAACAATTTTCAAATGAACAATTTTCAAAACGCACAAATTTAAATATGAAATTTTTCAAATCTGAAATATAAAAAAGAAAGAAAAAACGAAAAGAAAAAGGAAAGGAAAAAAGAGCAGAGAAAAAAACAAAACAGGAAAAAAACTAATGACCAGAGGTTATAATGGGCTGGCCCATTCGTCCGCGCGGGCGTACGCGGACGCTAATAGCGTCCGCGGTGACGGTACGCGCCATATAGGTTTTCCCGCAAACTTTACAGTTCAGCACTTCGGGAGCTCCTGTATGTCGCCTTCAGGCGACGCGACTCGCCCACCTGAAGCGACTCCTTCGAGGGTCGGCCCAACAAAAAGCACAGTTCGTCAGTTCGTTTCTTATTTAGCCGCATTAAAATCTGTTTTTTTCTTTGTCTGACCAAATTTGAAAACCGAACATCTTTCAAAATCTGAAACGTTTTTTCAAGTTTAAACATTTTTCAAATCTGAACAATCTTTTGAGTTCAAACATTTTTGAAAGTATGAAAGTTTTTTACTTGTCCGTCCCGCCCCGGCTATAATGCAAGTAATGTGGGTCTATGGTCCATCCCGCCACGGCAAGGGTACAAGCAGTGTGGGGTTGTGCACCTCAAGCGACGCGACCATCAAGCGTCGCCGCAGGGCGATGTATAGGGTTTGCCACCGCTTCAGGGTCAAATTCAGGAGCCCCTATGCCTCGCTCTTAGCGAGCGCTAGCGTCGGCTCACCCGCGTGGTGGCGCCAATGTTCACTTTTGGGCCAGCTTTTCCCCGACCCATGTAGAGGTATGATTTATTTCTTTTTTGGTTTCCTGCATAATGCTTAAATTTTATCGATTTAATAAATCTGAGGCATTTAAAAAATGCATATTTTAAAATATGAACCATTTAAAAAATGAATATTTACAAAATCGGAACCATTTAAAAAATGGACCATTTTCAAAAAAGGAACATTTTCAGAATCGGAACCATTTTAAAAATGAACTATTTTAAAAAATCGGAACCATTTTCAAAAATCAGGCTTGGCTCCGTTCTCGCCATTGCGTGTCCTCATCATATTTGAGGCCGTATCCTTGATTTTGATGCCCACGATTCTACCTCCATGCTATTGGTTATCTCGGTCTGGATTGTCTCCATTCCGAGGCTCGTCCTATGGGTTAGGCCTCTCCGGTGATTTGTCTTTCTCCTTCCTGTGAGGGCCGGCATCGATCGGGTGACTAGCCCACTGTGCATATGCCATTTCGGGGATCATCCTGAGCGATGTCTTCTTTCAATGCGTGGGTTGAGGCGGAGCCAGCTGCCATCTGAATGTGCATGTGCCCTCATGTGTAGTTTTGAGAATTAATGACAATCTCTATGGACTAATGGTTTCATTGAGCTATCCTTGTAGGGCTTGTCCATTGGCAATGCTTGAACACCATATGTTGGTGTCAAGATTGAAAGAAGAAGATAAAGTGATGACCAAAGTAATATTCATGGTGTGATCCACACAAATGGTCATCTAGAGTTGAGCTTATTGCAAGTGTGGCTTGGATTCGTTTCACGGTGGACGGACACCGGGAGTAAAGGGTACCCCTTTTTAGGTTCGGCACGGGGCGTGAAGGAGGCTGAATATCACCTTCCGTGTGATGAAGAACTCAAGCTCGCCGCCGGAGATCTCACGCACAGAAAGATGACACAAGGAGTTACCCAGGTTCAGGCCGCCCGGAGCCTAACATCCCTACTCCCGCATGTCTGGATTGATGGGTGTATCATGGTGTGAAGCTACAAGGTGGTTCCCGGTAACCTGGTAGGGTGGCGCCCAGGGGAAGAAGATGAGCAGATCCTTGCCCTGAGGAGATCAGCTCCCGCTCCTGCCTCCCAACCCTAGTCTCGCCTTCTCTAGTTCGTGCTCTGGTTTTTTCCTCCTTCTCCCTCTGTGGCCTCGGTCCTCCTTTTATAGGCTAAGGGGATCCCACAGGGGTCACACGAGGAGCGTGGGGGGGGGGGGGGGTTAGGCGGGAAAACCCCCGATGGTCTTTGGGGGCGGCGTGGCTTCCTCCTGTCCAAGTCTTCCGCTCCGGTTAGGTGAGGACGTCCACCTTTATGGAAAGGACGGCAGAGGGGGACTGACAGCCCCACTGACCATGTCCCATGGCGCCATCTTGGCGCCCAACTCTTCTACGAGCTTCTAGCACGAGCTGGCGTGCTTATCCTCTGTGCCATACGGACATGGTGGCCAGGTTTCCTTTATTACCGGCCGGTTGAAATTTTGATAAGCTTTCTTAGTACTAATATAATAGTACTAGTAGTCAAACATGGGCATATCTCGTCCGGCCCGGGTCCATACCAGCCCTGCCCGAAACACTTGAATATGCCTTTCTTGTATTAAATATATCATTCTCAGAGGATTCTCAAACAAATCATTTTCAGAGTAAATAGTACGTTTGTATATCAAACTATAAGATGTTTTACATATTTCAATACCTACTACATTTGGATTAAAATGGACGAATATACACAGTACTAATTAATGCGCATCGAGATCGATACATCCATATGAGAAAATTGCTACTCCCATGCCCAGGTAAAACATTTTATATTTTGGTACGGAGGTAGTAGCACATATATATTTTCTGGTAAAATGTCGAGAAACATTATTTTTTGGGTTTCCCATGCCCAGGGTACTACTGCTGGAGTAGTAGAAGAAGTTTTTCAAGTTCAGTAGGGGCGTAGGGCTCAGGTTTCACTTATAGGGCAACTTATTATGATTTCTTACGTATAGTAATTAATGAGATTTGTGGGATTTGTCATCACGATTTGACTACTTCCACAGCTAGTGTAGAAACTAATGCCAATTTGCCATGTAGATTTGGCATCAGATATTCTAGCTGCTCCGAATGAGACTTTGCTTGGTGGAAACAACAATTCCCACTAGTAGATATATGCATGGAATGCACGTCAAAACTAAGGATGGTTACCCGTGGGTTTGACCCCCCAGCCCATATCTGCACCCGACACCCTCCTCCCCGCCCACGCGATCTGACCCCATACCCGTTGTCAGGTCAAGATCTACACCAGACCTGCGACCCAACGAGTTTGCGGCAGCCGGCGGGTGTTTTTTAAATATATCTGGGGCATCGACGTCTCCTCTCGAGGGCGGCCAGCAGTGCTGAGGGGTTTAGACAAGAGGCGGGAGAAGGTGTGGGTGCGGGTGGCGCAGGAAAAGTCACGGCGGCGTAGGAAGGTGCAACGATGATGCAGGAGAAAGGTGTGGGTGGCACGGGGGAAGACTTGGTGGTGCAGGAGAGAAGGCGTGGGCGGCGCACGACACACGAGAGTGGAAGAGGAGAGAGAGATATAACACGTGCATACGTGCAGTGTGTCATGGCCGGAAGGAAAGATCGAGGTTATCTCGTTGATTAGTGGGGGAGGTGAGGACAAAAAGAGGTGTAGGGTTTGCCACTAGACAATGACATGTGGAGTCCAGGTGTAATAGTCGGGTACATGGGTTAACGGGGTACGGGGGTTTGGCACAAATACTCGCCTTCGCTAGACCGACGGGTTTGGATTTTCCTCGCTAAGCAAACGAGCGAGTATTTTTTTCCACCATACCCTCTCCCCATTTGCCGCGGGTACCCGTCGGATTAGCGGGTGATGGATACCCATTGCCATCCGGAGTCGGAACTTAAAAAATTACTACTCCATGTGTGGTAGTATTATTTTTCCTGGCAACCATGCATGTATGTCAAATACAAATACTCTTTTGCGAGTGTTTTCCAAATAAGGAATGATTTTCCCTCAATTTCTTCTATTGTTTTCAAAGGGGGTTTAAAATGTCGAAAACCCATGATGCATGCATGCACCCCAAGAGCATATTGTGCACCCAATTAGCAATTGGTGCATCTGGTGCACCCAGATCCGGTTAAGCACATAAAATGTTTTCAAAATACAAAATAAATACTCGTATCTAATTTACATGTCTAAAATTTCAAATATATATTCATAACGTCGATCAAGAAAACGAATAGACAAATCCAAAACTGAATAGTGACAATTAATCATGTGGGCTTTGAATTTGGTCCATTGTCACTATTAATAACAACTTGTCATTTCACTATTATTGACGTGTTTTAAATTTAATTTGGTATTTTTTCAACGATGTGTATTTTAGGTTTTGTGTCAATGTACAATATTTTTTCGAGATTTTTTATAACTTTTTAGTTGGTCAAGTGTGTGCGCTAATTGCGGTGGTGCACAGGATATATACACATTATCGATCCTCTCTCTATATCTAGCTCTCTCTAACACCCTCGCTTGGAATACCTGGAAGGATTTTCATTAAAAAATAAGTGTAAATATAATAAAATAGAAATTGTTTCACGAAGTCAAATCTTCGTAGACAAGCCTTGCAGCGGACAGCGGTGCAGCCGAGGAAGGTACCCCATGCATCATGCAAGAACAGGCCTGGTTGACGCGATGTGACCCTATGCTGCCACGACCCTCAAGCTGCTCCCATGGGCAACCAACGTCAGTACAGGTATGGTGACCCTCTATTGGGAGCTATTTGATGACCCCTATATGTGTAGCGGGGTGTAGGTGCTGTTTGTCATGCACGAGACCCAAACAAAATCTTTTTCTCCTCCCTCTCCCCGCGCCCCACATGTGACATCCCAGAAAATGCATCTACCAACGCGGCGATACCACTGCCATTAGATATGCACAAACTATCATGACCGTCGAATTTGCGAACGATATGATTCCGACTAATTGATGTACTCCATGAAAAAACATATTAATGTTTTTTAAATGTATGTACGGAAACTTCTTGTTTCTACGTGAAGTCCAAAAATCTTTAATCCGAATATTATGTTTTTCTCTGCGAAACAATCTGAATATTATGTTTAATGCATTGATATTTGGCAAATCATTGATACTATTGTTATGTTAGTTCGTGCATATCCTAGGATGTTTTTACAAATATGACCCCCTGCCCAACGTATTTGTCTCCCTCTGGGTGGGCGGAACATAACGTGTCTCCCTCTGGGTGGGCGGTAACTGGATCAAGTGGTGTGCAACGAAACAGCACATAGTCACCTTCCGCCATAGCACTTGGTGGGCGAGGTCTTCCGCCCATAGATTTGGCGGTTAGTAGTAGCATTGCGCCGGCTGTTTTGTAGGGAGGACACGTGTCGCCTTTTGTGCTTTCCGCCAGGGCCATATTTGACAAAAAAACTGTGGGGGCTAGTTTTGACAAATACAGAGTACGTTGGTTAGGGGCAATATTTGTAAAAAAAACCCCATATCTGTGGTATCACCGCGCCCCACGTACTGAGATCCGCTTCCTTGCCACAGATCTGAGTTTGACGCTTCCTTGAGCCCCTCGTCTAGGCGTTGGATTCATACTTTTCATCCATTCCTTCCCCATGCTACAAGGCATCGCTCCAGGATATGTGTACTATAGCACGGATTTTATTAGGTTTTATCTGGACCCTTGGTTTTTGATCTGAAGGTCAAATGCTCTCCGTTCCTTCCCCATGCTCTGTACCCTGGCAAGATCCTCGGGAGACACGGCCGGACCTGGACGCGCCGTATCCTACTATTGCCACACCCACACCTGTTCTCTCTCCCCCCACTCTGTCTTGCCGATCATGGTAAAGAACTAAAGATCTCCTCGGGAGCGAGCGTCTTGTGGTGTGCCTGACGGACAATATATTGGACTTGGACACGACTAGCTGATAGACATTTAAGCAAGCAGCAGCCCAGCCTGAACGACATCCCGTAACAGTAGCGCAGTGCAGTTTCTCCGCCGTCCAGGTCCGGCCGTGTCAGAGCAGGCACCTGCTCTGACAAAACCATCCGGAACCACTGGTCATTTCACCATAAAAACCCATTAAAGGGCAGAGCAAGTTTCTACCCTTAATCACACCAAATATGGGTAAAAAATTAATTCTACCGGAGAAGCCAGGGTTCGAACTCGAGAGCTCGCTGCTGAACGACATCCCGTAACAGTAGCGCAGTGCAGTTTCTCCGCCGTCCAGGTCCGGCCGTGTCAGAGCAGGCACCTGCTCTGACAAAACCATCCGGAACCACTGGTCATTTCACCATAAAAACCCATTAAAGGGCAGAGCAAGTTTCTACCCTTAATCACACCAAATATGGGTAAAAAAATTAATTCTACCGGAGAAGCCAGGGTTCGAACTCGAGAGCTCGCTGCTGATGTCGACCACCTCTACCAATGGAGCACACATCACTATATGTTAATTACTAAACCTCGGACCTTTTATACAGAAAAGTCATGTATCTTTCATACGTATCTGCTCTGCACGGCTATGGCATTACCTTCATAATTTTTTGCATAAGCTACTACGGAGTAGTTTTGTTAGAATGTCACGCATACTCGTCACTCGTCCTCACTTAAGCTTTAGTATTCGAAGAAAAGAGTGAACTTTTATCACCCAGATGCATTTTAAATTTGTCCACCTATTTGAGGACAGAGAGGGAGCAATGGGGATTCTGCATTGATAGAATAGATTTGTCCACTTTATTTACTTTAATGTCTTGGACCAGGCGATATCACATCTCCAGTGCGCAATTTCACGAAGAAGGCAGCATGCGGGGCATCCCAAATGCGGCGCTGGTACTCCTGCTCCTACTTCTGATCCCCTACCCCCTACTCCAGTACTCTAGAAGTCCAGATAGTACTGTAGTGTACAGCCAGCAGGATCGGATGTACTAGCGAACAAGTGAGGATTGACCGAGATAATCACTCCTAAATCAGGCAATTAATTAGGAAATAACACCTTTCTTTTTATAAAACAATTTGGCTCCTTTACATTTTAAAAAATTATCACCTTTTCATTTTATGGGCTTATTTTTGTTTAAAAAAACCACTTTTCCATTTTTAAAACATTTTTTTTACGACTTAGGGAGCCGGTACGGTGCCAAAAGCCAAATACGCTATATTTGGCTTATCTATGCACTAGACTAGTACAAAATGGAAAAGAAGTGGGACAAACGGGTCACCTTCTTTCATCCCTAGGGCCTAGCTATCTCCTTTGCACGAGCGTTTGGATGGAGACGGTTTCGTTGTAGCTACGTCAACTCACAGCCTATTTGACGGGTTAATGTGAGCTTATCCACGAGTAATTTACAAGAATCTACCACATTTGGTGCTCTGACAACGGGTTAATGTGAGCTTATCCACGAGTACATTCCTGATAATTTTTTCAAAAACATTCCAACTGTGGGACTAATGACAACAGATCGCACTGATTCCTATCTAAACGCAAATTGACCGCAATCCTGACCAATTGGACCCATTTGTCAGGAATGACATGGCTGTACACATGGAGCAGGAGCTGAGGTGGCCATGGAGCCCACCTGTCAGCCCCCCCCCCCATTTTCCCCCTCTCTTCTTGTAGTAGCCATGGCGTTGTACGCGGAGTGCGAATATTTTGCAACTAGTTGCACCCGCAACCCATTATTGGATGTCCCACTTCAGAGTTTTCAAAAATTACGAAATAAATCATGGACTTAATTGTGTTGTTTCTTGTGCACCCACAAAGTTTTATCCAAAAATATGACCATATGTGTCCTGTGCAAAAAAGATAAAGAGCTAAGTGAATAGTATCATGTGTTATGCGCAGTTTATTTACCTTTTTTGCACAGGTCACATATGGTCATAATTTTCTATGAAAATTTGTGGGTGCACAAGACACAACATAATTTATATCCATGATTTATTTCACAATTTTTGAAGACACCGAAGTGTGGCATCCGACAATGGGGTGCGGACGCAACTAGTTGTAAATTGTAGTTTCCCGTTGTACGCGACCGAACTTGTCAGGGCGAGGTGGTGGTGGCGCTGCTCCGACCCATGCCCCGTCCGCACCCTGCGCCCTCCCAGAAGATGACTATAGGTCGTCAGCCGCCTCGATCTGCTCCAGCTCGTCCAGCCTGTCGGGCTTGAGGTCGGAGAAGCTCAGTTCCATGTCGGCGGTCAAGTAGGGCTCCGCCTCAGCCCAGCGCTGGTGACCTCCTCCGTGCGGTGACCGACGCGAAGCCGTACCACTTGGCCGCCTCCATCCCCATGCCTCTTACTCGTGGCCGCCTCCTCCCCGCCCTGGGGTACCTCCGCCGCCCACCGGGGGCAGAAGCCAAAGGGGATGGCGTCACGCCCGCACCCCTGGAACGTTGGCTCGCGCATGCTGGTCGCGTCGCACTTGAGGCAGGGCGTCCAGAACGGCGGCGGGGAGTCGTTGCGCTCCAGTAGGAGGAGCGAGGGGAGGTACGCGCTGGCCTTGCTGTGGCGCTTGGTGCGGCTCCCGCGGGTGTTGCGGTGGGAGTTGCGGAGCAAGGCGCGGACTTCCCGCTCGGCCTGTAATTTGATGGGGAGGGGATGGAGGTCCGGCGAGACGAGACCCATCAAGCGTGCGACGCGTCCTCATCGGGGTGGCTCCGGCGAGATGAAGGGGAGGCGGGGCCGAGCCGGGAGAAGAAGGCACGGGGTGGCTCCGGCGCGGGCAGGTATCTAGAGGAGGTCGCGAACTGCAGCGACAATCCGATGCGAGCGAGCAGAGGCGGATGGGCATGGAAGGTGGGATTCGATCTGGCTCGAGAGATATCAGAAGGAAGAAGAAAGAAGGGAAATAGATTGGGGGCTGATAGGTGGGCCCCATGGCCACCTCAGCTCCTGCTCCACGTGTACAGGCATGTCATCCCTGAAAATGGGTTCAATTGGTCAGGATTGCGGTCAATTTGCGTTTAGATAGGAATCGGTGCGATATGTTGTCATTAGTCCCATGGTTGGTATGTTTTTGAAAAAATTACCAGGAATGGTATTGACCTGTTGTGAGAGCCCCAAATGTGGTAGATTCTTGTAATTTACTCCTTATCCACCTTGCGTTTTATAGATGCAACGTAAATTCTTAATTAAAAATAAAGTATTAAGAAAAATTATAAAAAAGAATCATCTCTTGGAAAATCATGATATTTTGTCCTTAATTAGGAATCGTTACAAAATGTTATTATATATCGTGGGCCCTACATTTTTTGGCTCATAGGAGTATCTAGTCTCATTATGAGAATAACATTTTTTAGAAAATGTCAAAAAAATCTGAAATAAAATTTTGGGTGTACCTACTAACGTTCCATGTTGGCACATATAGTTTCACAAAAAAATAGTGTTTTTGTGTTCTGTATAAAAATACAAATACGGTGCTCAAAAACAACTTTTTATTGGACATTTTTTGTGTTTTTTACACAGGGCATAAAAAATGTCTAATTTTGACAAAAAATTGCGTGCCTACATAAAATGTTTGTATGTACACCCGAATTTATTTAAGATTTTTTGAACATTGCGAAATATTTTTTTTCAAAATAGGAGCATCTAGTCCTACATCCGGAAATGGATTTCCGCTAGCCGAAGCGCCTAGTCCCTCCCCTCTCCCTCTCTCGCTCCTACATTGAATCGTTGATACGACGGCTGTCAGTTCCTTGCGCAGTACTGTAGCTAAGATGAGGATGGTCATATATTCTCATAGTTTGCTTCTGGCACCATCCAGCGCGTGCCGTGCACATACGATGCTGCAGCTCTCTTCTGGGCATGTTTACTGGCTGGGTTGGCGGCACACTGCTAGTAGTAGGCTGCTCATAGCTAGTGGGGAGTAACAGAGTAGTAAAACATGCATATGTTACTAGTCTATATTTTTTTAAATACTTACTCGTCTACTGTATGTTACTACCTTTATGTTTTGTTTGAATGCTATTCAACATGACGTGTGGTTTGTAATCATTTGTTCATAATACAAAATATGGCAAGTACGTGTGGATACTACTTTGGGTATTTTCTACTACTCACCCGGTCGGGCCGGACTCGACGGCTACACGCGACCATGCACATGCACGCATGCATGCGCGTCCAGCCGTCCACGATGAGTGCAACGATTGAGCCCTAGTTTATGTTAACGCAAATCCAACGCACGGGCCGACCGTGCAAGTCTCACCGGTCACCGTGACTTCACGTAAAAAAAATGGTCTCACCCTGACTTTATTGTCCCCAAGATCCACCTTCATATGAACATCCGACGTACCAGATTGATCAAGATTTCAAACTGTTCAGAAAAATATTGTAATTTTCCGATGCATCAACATTTCGAACGCAGCAGTTTTTTCACGTACCAGATATATATACATCCAAAAGTACATTACATTACACTAAAAACCCTAGATTTTTTTTAAAATTTAGAAAAACCCTAGATCTACTAGGCTAGTAGCTAGCTAGGGTGCGGCGGCAGCCGGATCTGCCGCGCGCGCGGTCTCGTATTCGACGAGGTCTGATAAGGTTGAAGGAGGCGACCTTCCCCACCATGATTCCGCCGGTGGTGGCGCAGATGGGCTCTCCTGCTGCAACTCCTCTGCCTCCTCATTCTCTGGCCCTGGAGTCGCCGCAAACGTGGAAGTCGACGACAATGACTGCTGCTCGAGCGGCCAGTACGTCTTTGGCTCTTAATGACGACATGTACAGCGGCC
>CAMZMU010000059.1:2322124-2418168 GCA_947311845.1 Poa pratensis | reverse complement strand
CACACACAATGTTAAAGCAGTTTCCTTCCACCAGCCGATAGAAATAAATAAAATACTCCAATGAGATTCTGGATAGTAAGCTGCATCGAGGGTTCCAAAATTGCAAAATACATATCCAAGAGCATCTCCACCGGTGGCACCCAAAGCACCCTCCAAAGGCCCATTGGGGTGCCGGACAGGAAAATTCGCCCACCGGCACCCCCCAACGGTCCGGCCCGACCCAAAATCTGTCCGGCACCCCCGAGCAGGCCCCCAACTTTGGAGGCCCTCTCGGGGGTGCCGGACAGTGGCCGGACAGGCCTCCGACAGGCGGGACCGCCTTGTCATTGACACAAATCGCACGCCTAAATTTCTTCCCTCCCTCTACATTGGCGTGTTGGCCGCAAAAACTCTCTCAAATTTCTTCCCTCATTTCCACAGACACCAAGTTATACTGCGTCGGCGCGGCCACCCAAACCTCTCTTTCGCCACCGCCGTCGCAAACCTCCTTCATCGCCGCGTCGAATGGGGCCTGGACTCGCGCCACCGCCCAGGAAGAAGGTAGGCACGGCGCTCGCAGTCCAGCCGAAGCCGATGAAGATAGAGGAAGTGGAAGTGGTGGTGGTGGGCTTGTTGACGATACGCGCACGTTGTCATCGGTCAGCAGAGCTGGCCGATGACAACGCGCGAAGACGAGGAGGAGAGCAGCAGGATAGCAAGGCGTATTTCCGTCACCCAAATTCTAGGCGGCATGAGCCAAGGGAGCGCGACAGCCGCCCCTCTAGGCAACGGTAGTTCCTAGCCGTCTTCCCCTACGTACTTCGATATTTTTTATGAAGCGGGTGGGCTGCTTTTTAGAAGTTCGGCCCGGATTTGAAAAAAATAAAAAGGGGGGGGGGGGATTGACCTTTCTAGCACATATTTTGTCGTACTGGCATGGACCCACTGATTTGTTTTCGATCAGAGCATCAAGCAGCGCAACCCGGTTCTACTTGACTAAGCCCTGTGCTCGTCCAAGGAGGAGTTTGCTTTACCCAACTCCCCTTTTGATAACAAGGCAAAAACCTCTGACCTGACATTCATGAGTTTCGAATGAAGAATGAAGAGTGCCCTGCCCCTCTTTTTTGTCCCTAAATCTTGGATTTGGAAGTTGGTAAAGACCCACCGAGATTTCTTACACAGATTTTTACACGGAATGTTGTTCTTTCCTCAACAATTGAGTCATTGTAACTGACTCTCCGTTCTCTCCGTTCCATTGTGGTTTTCGAGTAATAATTACCATGACGAATTTATCTGATTGTTATTCATTCATATATCACCTCTGATCATGATCCATATGATGGCTTGTAAGTATTTCATTATTTCCTGAGGACATGGGAGAAGTTTGTTAGTAGTCATATTATGTATATTATGTTGAGTAATATTTAATGGTTTGATTTAAGTTGTGGCGTTATTCTTCTAATGGTGGCATGTGAACGTCGACAACATGACACTTCACCATTATGGCCCTAGAGGAATCATTGTGTATTAGTTTACTTATTGTGGGGTTGCCGGAGTGACAGAAACTAAAACCCCCGTTCGTAAACTATTGCACAAGGGAGCGTAGGATCTCAGAGTTTAAGGTTGTGGTTAGATTTATTTTAATTACTTTCTTGTAGTTGCGGATGCTTGCAAGGGGTTTATCACAAGTGTGTACTGGTCCAAGTAAGGGCGGTTAAGGGTGGGCAAAAACGGTTTGTGAGCGGTTTGACCGGTTTGGGCTGATTTGCCCACCCCTAAGAGCGGTGCATTAGCATAGGTTCACCCACACAACACTTACCAAAACTAAAGATTAATCAACGTATGTGATGAAAGTAACTTGATGATATTCCCGTGTGTCCTCAGGAATGTTTTAGTCATTATAAGTAATACCACCGGCTTGTCCTTTGTGCTAAAAAGGATTGGGCCACTCGGAGCAAACCGTGCCGCCTTTGCAGCAATCGCGTCTCTCCGGCTCGTCCAAGAATAATAACTGCTACGTTGAGGAAGGTAACCCGAGCGCCCCCACAATGGTGCCACGGCATCGACCTCAATCAGGACGCCACCTACACCGAGTCGCCCGCACTGCGTCGATCAAGAGGCCCCTCCGCCATCCCCGCTTCCCGGCAACAACTTTTCGGCGACGGCGCTGCGGACGTGTTCGGCGGAATGCCCGGGCTCAGCGAGGTATTCTAACTTGGGTGTGAGATGTGCACTTTAAATAGTGCGGCTATGTGAATTGTGTGCAATAACTGATGCCGGCGTGTGAACTGTGTGCAATAATGATGCCGGATATGTGAACTTAACTGATGCCGACGGTGCGAATTGTGTGCATGTTTTGTGGCCGGCTATGTTAATTGTGTGCATGTTTTGTCATAGAATGAAGCCGCCGCCGCCATGGCTGACATGATTGGAGGCAACGCCTGATGCCCATTTGGAGGAGGATGGCGAAGCTGAGGGCGATCAAGTCGACTTGCTCGATGTCGAGACCGGCACCGTTTTGAGAAACTGAAGGTGGGCACTAGAGGGAAGTCATGGATTGTGGAGTAGGACAAATTGTTGTGCGATGCTTGGATGTCAATAAGCCAAGACGCCACTACGGCAGACAACAAACCCGTGACTCATATTGGAATAGGATTCACAAGGATTTCAAAGAAAAAAGAGTACCCGCCACACAACGCTTTATACATCGAGCGCAATGCTTGTGCAGTCAAAAAGTGGTGGACGTCCATACGAGACGCTTGCAAAAAGTACCATGGTTGTGTTGACCAAAAAATGACAAAGAAACGAGAGTGGCAAGTCTTTCGACAACAAGGTAGATGTGTTGCTCTCTATCAACATGTACTCTCATATTTCTATGCTCTCATATCAACATGTGACCATTTGTGTAGATCTTGGATGCGGGAACAATGTACAAGGAGATGTACCACGAGACCTTCACCATGTCCCATTGTTTGTCAAGATCCAACATTGTCTAAAGTGGAAAACACTCCGGCTCTCAATGCACCGTGGGGAAGCAAGGTCAGCGCTCTTGATGAATCCCAGCTGCCGGGGCAAGGCGTCCTCGAGCAGCCGGATGGTAACAAGAAAGCAAAGGCGGCCAAGAAGGCGGCGGGAACATCTAGTGCCTCCCTCCAAGACTCGATCGATTAATATATGAAAGAGGTCACCTATCCAAGACTCAAGGTGAAGATGCACGAAGAGAACCAAGAGAGGTGGGGCACCTACTTCGGCGTCCAAGACCAAAAGCTCAAGGAGGTGCAACTCAATAGGGAGACCAAGATCAATGAGGCTCAACTCGATAGGGAGCTCAAGATCCTCTCCACCGATACCACACACATGAGCTCGCCGCAACGAGCTTTCTTTGTCGAGGAGGTGGAGCGCATCATGAAGGAGAGGAGGGCAAGGGCCGAGGATGCCGAGACCCAAGAATGATCCACATGTTCTTGATGTATTTTGGGTGCATTTTGGCGACCGACCGTTCTGGTGGCCGAGACTTTGGTGGCCTGCCTTGATGTTGGCCGAGACATTTGGTGGCCGCCTTGATGTTGGCCGAGCCATTGATGGCCAGACCTGATTTATGTGTATTTGGTAGCCGGATTTGATGTTGGCATCCAATGTTCATTGCAATCAAAATATAAAAAATGGCCGGCCAATTTGGGGGTGCCGTCAGGGGGTGCTGGTGGGGGAGGCGACCTTGGAATGGCTGGACAGGTGTCCGGCACCACCCAAATGGTGTCCGCTCTGGGTGGTGCTGGTGGAGAAGCTCTAAGTCATCAAATTTAAGTAAATGGCTCAAAGGTCCTCAAGTTTTTATGTTCGTCTAAAAGCACAATTTGGCTGGCCGGGCCAGTAAGTTAAACATCAAACTTATTGAAGTTTCTCAATTTGTCATGCAACAAGAATAATGAATATACCTTTTGCCGGAGAGCCCAGAAGGCAGGTAAAATTGCTGCAGCATTTGATGCGATTAGAAAGACAGACTGCCTAATGTGCCCTGCACTTAGGCATAACCACTATTATACAAAATTTTCTAATTTATTACATATATGCAAAATGATACATTACAAGTGGTCAACAGGGATTATTAATTGCTAATGTAATGCATTCTCCTTGAAAATAAGCTGTAGCCCGCAGATGTTAAGAAGTACCAACTACATTGATATCATGATATCTCAAGGACTAGGCACATGCTGGCTCATTATTTCTTGCATTTTGATCGTGCAAAGGAGTTTACTTAGCACAGTTTATCTCATTACCCTTGTCCATTGTAGAATCAGTAAGAATTGGAATGAACCTAGTAGACAACAGAGAATTACAGTCAACATTCAAATTTTCATTTGTCAAGTTTTCATTAGGTTGTCATCAACTTATGTGTATTCTGTGGACAGCACTTGGAACTAAAAACTCCAGTGACACAAGAACTTAAAATCTACTGGTTACATGGAACCATTTTCCACTGGATGAATATCAAGGCATTTCAGTAACAATAACGACTACGGAAAATTACATCATTTATATGGGAAAGGATTTTCTACCATAAAACATTGGCACGTTAAATTTTCAGAACTAAATATGAGACTTACCATTAGGTGAAACTAATTCATCGCTGCAATCAAAACCTCCATGATCACGATCGCAAGTGCAGAAGCTGGAAAAGGAGAAGAACGAATATTTAAGAATTATCACAATAGCTAGACAAAATTACTATTTTTGTCGAATATTATATGCAAACATCATATACATGGCACAAAAGTACAAAATACATCGAAATAGCAGGGTAAATCTTTAGCATTTAATTACCTGTAGAACGTTAACCCACTTTCATCAACTGAAGAATGACAAACACCATTTTGATTACAGTTTCTATGGATCCCTGAAGAGATAAAGACATATACGTCTGATAATTTGAAGTATTATTTGGATGCTTAACTCCAAAGCACCAAGTCCCCCTTGGCATAGAAAATAGATAGATCCATCTCTGAATTCGTGGAATTCTGTAACGAAAAGAATATTGAACCATTACTGCTGCTTGTCCTGCTTGCATAATAATCCCAACTATCATTTGATGGTAAACACCATATCTTGAGTACAGCTCGTAATTCATTTCTTTATCTGACTTTAGCTGGACATGAATAAGTGCACCCGCTGAACCCTGGGGAACATCCAAAAGGAAATAAGTCCATGCAAATTGCTCATAGGATGAGTTGCTTAAAAACTGTTCGAGCAAGAAGTGGCTATCTTCCAGCATTTGCCTCCATCAATAGGAACATAATATGACTCGAAAGGGACAGAAGGATTTCTTTTAGGAACTCTCTGCGCATAAACAACATGTGATTAATAAAGATGCCTACTGAGAAATGAAGTTCATAGACATAAAGTGTGCGCATAGCATCTCAGATGAACTTACTTTCTCCAGCAACAATGCTGGACAAACTAAGGGATCAATCTAGTGAGATGTCTTGGGTGGCAGAGTGCTGACTTTATTTCAAAAGGAGAAGTTGAGAACTGTGGCGTCAAAAATTAAAATCTACTTTGCAAAAAATAAATTAAGAACAAAGTGATGGCTCTTCAATGGGAGGTACATAAGACTATTGAAATCTGATAACCCGCTAAACTTCAACAGTAATGCTAATAGATTCTGATAACTTTCTCTAACCTATCCAGTGCCCCCATCCATTCAAAATATGTGAAATTTTGGAATTCGACATTAATGTAGTTACAAGACTGCATCATTAGAGAAAAAATTAGTAGAATGATAATAGCAGTGATATCCATAACGTCGGTTGATCCAACAAATGTTGGTGTCTTGGTGATAAGATTTTGCTCTTGTTGTTGTGTAGCTTCTAAATTTATCTCGACTCTCAATTCAAAAAAAGAATTTATCTCGACTCATTTACTAGGATTTTTTTCATGATCAAAAGACAGGCCACATCAGGTTGGACTGCACTATAAGAAGAGAAAGGTAAACCCCACTAGACCACTACACTTCAAAAAAAAAAAAAGATAGGCACCAGTACCCATGCACGTTAAATGGCCAAGGGAAAAATAATCACTCGGTCTTTGCCACGACCATGTTTATCTGTTTTACTTAAAGAGTTAAAGGTTTAAACATGTAAGTGTATTTGCTTATAAATAGTACAGAATGCATCTCTGCCAACTACACAACCCACCTGGAGCACGTATGCTTCCGATGAGCAATTAATTCCAGCTTTTCCTTTCAGACATCCAGTTACTTGCCAATCAAATGAAAAACAAGTTGTATCCAGCATAGGTGATGTTGTATTGTCCATCTCTGTCTTGTTCACAATCTCAATTGCAATATACCATCGTCCAATATTTGGCAACTTTATAACCAAGGAGCACTGCTAATATCGCCTGAATAATCATGCAAAACTCTCTGAAGGAAGGCGTTGTAACGCAGGTAGCAAATCAAGGATGCCCTTTGGACTAATCCAAAATTTGCAGCTGCAATTTCAAATTGGTTGTGCTAAATTGACAATATCCAAGAAGTAAAACTTCATATCGCCTTGCCTGAGGCACAAAGAGTCATTTGAAATAGTACAAGTGATCACATCCTCGACTCGCACTAAGCTAGTGCTGTTGGAGTCAAGTTGATGTCCAATTGGAAGGTTCGACCTTGATAGGAAGCTGATACGTCTATTATTTTCTCTAGTATTCAATCTTCTCTGTGTGTCGATAGTCTGAACTAAGAGATTTCTTGAGTTGTTATATCTTGACTGAGAACAACCGACCATTTCAAATGTTTGGTTGCAGTAGGGTCCCCATAATGCTGAAGTGGGACATCCTTCTACCGTAATGCTAGTGCTCACTGAACGTCTCTCCCTCGGCTAATCTGAAAAAGGTATAATTATCAGGATTCAAGTTTTTTTACACAATTATGCCAAATGGGAGAATTATATAATTCTGCAAGACCAAGTTTATCGTGGTCATGCTGAAGTAACTGTACCATCTTTGATTGTGTGCGAGCAGATCCAAGGCCATTAAAATAGCCAATGTACCAAACCCCTGGCGATATCTGGACACAAAAGGGCGAGTACATCAGAAGTTTGCTGAATTTCTTAATATGATGGATTAGCTCAAATGTAGCGTGCAGCTGATACATCACAAGAAAAATAATCTCCTTGCACTTAATATCAGGACAGTCAGTGCTACACCAGTTTAGCGGTCCAGTGAGCCTAGTCATGCAACCAAAGGAGAACCCCATGCTAAAGTTAAACCTTTTGGGCCGAAGCAAGGATTGAAACAAAAGTTAAGATGTATTGGGACCCTGCCGGATTACAGATTACTCCATGGTATGAAGTTTCATGCACCAAGCAGTTCAGCCAAAATCTTAAGCTGTTGAGGCAAGGTCAGCATACTTGGACATTCCCTCTCACGTGGAGGCTCCACATGCCTATGACACAGACTTGAAGTGGGCTGCAGTTTATTTTCTTAAAATTGCACAAACTAGGTCAGTAGGTCTCAAACTCAGGACCTAATGGTTCTAATATGGCATAGGCCATTGTTCGGAAAATATGGCATGTGTCATATTGAATTGCATGCACCAATCAGGTAAAAGATTTAATATGCTAACGGGCAACTTCAACAAATGGAAGCATCCAAGATATTATCTGGGTTAACTTGAATTTTATGCAACTAGTTTTTAAAGCTGTCTCTACATTTGTATTTAAGATTATGCGCACATTGGGTGATCGACTACCAGTGTCCCTAGGAGGTGAATATGTTCTAGAAATAAGACAATTCTAGTTGAGTTGAAAAATCTTTATAAAATGCTGATGGACAGCACAAGTAAACATTAAATCAAGGTTTTATTAAGCGGTAGGCGCTGAGTGAGTGTTTTGTCTCCACGTTTTCTCTTTTTTGAAGGATTAAAGCACTAAGCGCACGTTTAAGTGCAGTTAAGCGCTAGGCGTTTTGCCTCCGCTCAGCGCCTAAGTGAGCTTAAGCAGGCGCGCTTTTGTAACCTTCATTAAATACAGTGTCAATAGGTGATTGCTCAAACATAACTTGCAAAACCACAACTACTAATACAGAAGTAGCATGGATGGATTCAACAAGGATGGTGGGAGCAGACATTACTTGGGTTCTGAAACTTGGATTGGATCAAATATCATAAAAATATAAAATCCTCCTGACATATAGTATTTCTAATTATTTAACATGTTTTTGAACTATTAGGAGAGGTGATCATACAAATGTCATCACTCATCACTAGCTTACATGTGCTGTTTGTAATAGTACAAGTAAGCCGGCATGAACTACTGCTCCAACATCTTTGGTAGCATTGATGTAGTTGTTATGCTGTTAGGACGCGACTATACATGAGGTAGCTACCACATATTGCCTTGCAAGTCAGAGCATGAGAATAATTAACCTGGTCGTTTGTTAACACTATTGATGTGTTTTTCTGAAATGGTATGCACTGCGCCAGATTTGATTGGTTATTCATATTGCCAAAAGATCCAACAGCAAGAAAGTTTGATACTGCAATAAATAACCTTCCTGTCAAAATTAGTATAATCAGAAAGTTAAGTAAACACGGAATATTACGTTACAATAAAAACATAACTTACTACTTTTCGACAAACATACTCCTCAGCTAGATTAAACAAGTGGCATGACACTGTATTAAAAAACTACATGTTGGATAGTACCACAACTCACAGCTAACAGGCTGGAAGAAAAAACACACACCAAAATATTGATTGACATCTTAACTACTTTGAAATTGGTATCTGTCACAGCATTGCTTTATTTTTCTCACTTGTTGCTATAAATTTGTAATGGACTTTCAAGGGAGATTGTAGCACCCAATTATGATTGGCTTGAGAATAATTTGGTACAACTAATTTCTTTCAGTTTGAAGACTATGGTCATAAAACAAAATCAACACTTTTTGAACAAGTAGTTGGCGCCTAAACAGGTAGCTTGCTTACCAAGCCGTTCTGGCAAGCTCCTACAGTTCTCTTATTACTCTTGACTTGACTTATTAATAAGAAAACTGCTCACTATAAAAATGAAAGACGATCTAGAATCTACCCAAGAAGATAGAGTCCCACATACGAGAAAAGGTCACAAATGGAGTTTACCGTGAAGGTATATGAGATTGTCAAAAATAGAAAATGAAGATATCGAAGTAGTAAAGTACGTAATTACATGAGAAAATGTATATGGCACTCACATAAATTGTCCAAATAATAATCGGATAGATCAGGAATAGGAGGGTTGGCAATCATCAAACAGATGATAGCAAGATCGCTTCTCGGAAGATCTCTTAAGTGCTCCCTGGGCTGCATTATTTAAAGAAACATTGCAGACTGTGCATAAGTCGGTTTTGCAACAACGCTATATTAAAATAGGAGATAAACTAACAATGCCATTAAAAGTTATGTTTCAGCTCATAGTCATGCATTGGTGCATCACTACTTGCTTTATTTGAAGCATATGTGTTTTGTTTCTATTCAATCCCCACAGTGCATACAAGAGAACAGTCACAGTACCTTTTACCATTCAAAGTCTATTGACCACCAGATGTAAAAATAAACTATAACCAAACCAATCATTCTTTTAGGACAAACTATAGAGGAGACTCCAGCGGTGTGGTGTGGTGGAATGCTATAGGAAAATTTCCTATGTAACCCATTGCCCATTGGTATAAACGAATGTGTATAATGTGCTGGGACGAACATGAACATAATGTCTGCTACTGTTGATGTCTACTAATCATGAAGGATTTTTTCGGTCACTCACATTGCCAGTTGACTATGCGAAGACAGGCCAGCATAGCTCATCCACATATGAATAACTTACTATTGTGAACAGAGATAATATAAGAGCACAGTCTTTAACTTACAATATCTCTGTCGGTTGCAAAATCCATGGTGATAGAAGAAAATGACGCCGGCAGGTCAACTGCTAGTAAGGAAAAAACAAAGATACAATCAAACCACGAATCAGGTATGTTTATTTTACTAGATACATGAGTCAAAACAAATCCCTAAAAAAAAATATGAATGCGTCTATTCTTCTTCACAGGGGAAAGAAAATATTTAACAAGCAAAACTCAGTCGAGCAATCAAAGTAGAACCAGAGGCGTCAAATTGCGAATTCCAGTAACCCAAACATGGGCACGTTTAGACAGAATCCACAGCATCTGTCGGCAAAAGACCATGCGAAAACTCTTCCAGCCCAAGGATCAGACCCGTGAGGAAATGCTAAGCCACACCAAAATCTCGTACTAAACGATCACTTACTTAAGCCAGCCACTCTGAGAAGGAAATAAAAAAAGGAGGAATTCGACCGACGCGGATCCGTCAGACTCACACCAGAGCGCCTCTCGAACAACACTGTAACGACAACTTAAACCCAAGCAGCAACAGCTCCGACGAGAATTTCTCACCGCGCAGGTAGGTCCAGTCGTAGGGCTTCAGCGAGAGTCTGCTCTGCCCGTAGCTGAACAGCACCACCGGCTGCGCTCGGGGCCCCGCCGCCAAGCCTAGGACGCCCAGCGTCACCAGCGCCGCTGCCCACCGCGCCGCCGCCATGGGAATGGGACGGCGCACGGCACAGTACCACCAGACCCACGAGTCCACAACTTACCTACCGCCACACCACAGTGGTGGCGCAACGCGTGAACCCTACAAGCTCTAAACCCTCGCACCGGCAACGACTGCTGCGGAGATCAGGTGACTGAAGGAAGAGGACGGGTTGGGATTTCCGTTCTTTTTTCTTGTAAAATAATATCGAGTGGGAAAAAACAAAGGGGAAAGCGACGGCGAGGGAGAAAGGTATGGTGCCACCTTGACCTTGTAGGCTTGTACGGCTATACCCCTAGTCTTGGTCGCGCTAGTTATTACGGTTTTAGTGGCATCCTAGGCGGATGTTCAGCATTAACTGTCACAGAGATACCGTGTTCCATGCCATGTGGGGACAGAGATACCATGACACTATGACAGTAGGGGACGGCGCACGGCTGCCACTCGGGTACTCCGTAGATGTGATGGGTAGGGGACGTGAGGGATTAAAATTTGTTATATTTTACATAAAAGATTGAATGAAATCTAAACAAAACAGGCGTCGTCGTCACCCCTAACCCTAGTCCTAATCCTTGTTCGTGAGGGTGTCCCAATTGACGTTGTCATTGTTGTCGAGACGAGTCGACGATGGTGGAGGAGAAGGAAGCACGGGAGGAGGAGCATGCGTCCCGATGGAAAACGTTGCGGGTGTCGGAGGAGGAGGCCTGCTGCGCCGAGAGCTCGATGGCCTTCATGAAGCTCGGTGACTCCTTCCCGATTTTGTTGGCCGACGCCACCAGAGCGCAGTTGATGTCGGGACGTCGTTGTCGTGCACGTCGTCCCGTAGGGGCGAAGGCATGCGGTAGCCTGCCGACGCCACCTCCTGCGGCTCCTCCTTCACATCCTACTTCGGTTGGTGTCGTGGGTTTGTCACGTCCGATGTCATGGATGACTTCGTAGGTGTGGGATTTGCGCGAGTCAATGTCTCCGAGTTTAGGATCGCAGGAACAAGGATGAACACAATTTACCCAGGTTCGGCCCCCCAATGTGAGGTAAAGACCTACTTCCTGCCTACCCTAGATTGGTATTGATATGATATATGTGGTGTTACAATGGAAGCGATCCGATCTGGGTACTCGCCGTAAGAACTAGGGTTTTAGGGCTTGATACCTTGACCCGTCTAAGTCCTGCGAGTCCTCTTTATATACACAGAGACTCGCTAGGTTACAAGAGTTCTACACGAAGCCGATTGTCTTCTTGTCTTCCAAGGTAAGTTTTACCGACATTCTGGAGCCTTCCTTTGGCAGGCCGCGATCCTTGATTGGCCCATCTTTACATGGCCCAATAATAGCGTGATCATGAAGATGAAATCGTCGTTTTGGTTTTGAATAAGTCGCGGGTTAATTATTCCCCCGACATTAGCCCCCAAGTGTAGCCTGGACTTCATGGAATATCTTGAAATGTTTTCTTGATCTTGAAAGGTTCCTTGGACGTTTAGTCTGCACTTTTTTCTTTCTGGCTTGCACTTCCTTGCTTTGCGACTCATGATCACGTTGGATTGGCTTTTACTCCCACTTTTAGGGCGGCCTTGAAGATGCATCTGACTTCGTGAGCTTCTTACTATGTCAAGATTTGTCTGATAGCTTCAACACTTGATGATGACCAATCTTCAAATTTTTGATGACAATATGTTGTAGCCCCCAAGGATTGAGCTGATGTGATTTGACAATCATCTCAATTCTTCTCAGAAGGTTTTGAAGATCGTCACTGTAGCTTGATATCAAAGATAAAAAACAATTGTAATTGGTGTTGCCGTACTATAAGCAGTACATTGACCTCTAGTTAGGCCTTTCTGAATCCATTAAGTGGGCACTCGCGCGACTCAGTATTTCCTAGGAACATGTGTGTTCAGGGTGAGAGCGGCCATGATAGGCAATCAAGCTCGATTGACGCCACACCCCAGTACTTTGGACGCATAATGCAAGTTGCAATCCGACTTAAGGTAAGTTTGATAGTTGCCAGTAGGTTGGCTGTTTCAGGGTACAAAGCCCCAAGAAACAAATGATATATAGCTATAAACAGCTTTGTTTATGATGACACATAAGGTCGCGCCTTGGTGGCGACCGAGTGTTATACATAGGGTTGGGTCGCACGTAGGCGGCGATCCCAGTTTGAGACATACGGCCGCGCCTAGGTGGCGGCCGATTTCTGATACATAAGGTACGGCCGCCCTAGGTGGCGCCGATTTCTGATACAGGTGTTGCAGGTCGCGCCTAGGTGGCGACCAATTTTGAAGCAGGAGCCCTTAGTGGCTAGGATGATACTCAGCTATAGGCAGCTGGAAAAGATGAAGCTTAGCTCTGATTAGCTTTTTTATGTGTAGTAAGGTCGCAGTTGCGCGACGTTCCAAGGGCGAGGCGCTTCTAGACGATCCTCGAAATCATGGCGATCACTGCTTTCTTCTCACATCCAGCAGATAGTACGATCCATTGTTTAGTTTTTTGCTGATGATGTAGGGTCCTTCCCATGGAGAGGATAGCTTGTGCATTCCCTTGTGGTCTTGCTTGAGTCGCAGCACTAGGTCTCCTTCTTGAAAGGTGCGGGTTCTGATGCGTCTGGCATGATAGCGTCGCAAGTCTTGCTGATACACGCTGACCTTGATGCTGCCAAATCTCTGACCTCTTCTAATGTGTCCACAGAATCCTGCCGAGCTGCTTCATTATCTGCTTCGACATAGGCCGCAACTCTTGGTGAATCATGTATGATATCGCTGGGCATAACCGCTTCTGCTCCATAGACCATAAAATATGGTGTAAATCCTGTGGATCTGTTAGGGGTTGTTCTTAAGCTCCATAGCACGGCTGGCAGTTCCTCCACCCAACATCCTGGAGATGCTTCAACCTTTTCAATAAGGCGCGGCTTAATTCCATGGAGAATTTCCTGGTTAGCTCGCTCAGCTTGTCCGTTGCTCTTGGATGTGATACTGACGTGAGGTCCAGCCTTATCCCATTGTTTGCACAAAATATTTGTGTAGCTCCTTCAGAGGTGTTGCTCCCGTTGTCTGTAATGATACTATGGGGATATCCAAAGCGGAATATGACCTTCTTCAAGAACTTGACTGCTGTTTCAGCTTCACAATCTCCCACGGGTTCTGCTTCTATCCACTTTGTGAATTTGTCCACCACGACCAGGAGGTGAGTTTTTCCCGTTGGGGACCGTCTGAAGGGCCCTACCATGTCAAAACCCCATACGGCGAAAGGCCATGTGATGGGTATTGTACGAAGTGCTTGAGCTGGCATATGATCTTGCCTGGCGTATCTTTGGCATCCATCGCACACTCTGACAATCTGCTCAGCGTCTGCTAGCGCCGTTAACCAGAAGAAACCATGTCTGAACGCCTTTGCCACCAAAGATCTTGACGAAGCATGATGGCCACAATCGCCTGCGTGAATTTCGTGCAAGATTTTTCGTCCTTCTTCTGGTGATACGCATCTTTGGAATGTCCCCGCAACGCTGCGCTTGTATAGCTCATTGTTTATTATTTGTAGGCCTTGGATCGCCGTGTTATTTTGCGCGCCTCTACCTCATCCTCTGGTAGCACTCCGCGACTTAAATATGCCATGTATGGCTCTGTCCATGCTGGCTGTTCATGCAGGGCTGCGACTAAAGTTGAATCGTCATCTGGCTCTGCGATGTCAATCTCTGCTGGAGGCTTAACTGATGGGTTATGCAACTCATCCAAGAAAACATTGGGCGGGACTGATTGTCTATTGGATCCAAGCCGAGACAAGGCATCTGCTGCTTCATTTTGTCGTCGATCAATATGTTCAACTTGGAAGCCAGTGAAGTGTCCAGCAACTCTGTCCACCTCTCTTCTGTATGCAGCCATGTTTGCATCCTTACTGTCCCATGTTCCAGAAACTTGTTGAGCTACCAAATCTGAGTCTCCAAAGCAACGTATGCGACTGACATTCATCTCCTTTGCTATACGGAGTCCGTGAAGCAATGCCTCATATTCTGCCACATTGTTTGTGCAATTGAAGTGTATTTGGAGCACGTATCTTAGCTTGTCTCCCTTGGGGGAAGTTAGTACAACTCCAGCCCCCGAGCCTTGTAGCTGTCTCGACCCATCGAAGTGCATGGTCCAGTATTTTGTTTCTGCCATGGGGAGCGACTTGAATTTCTGTCCAATCATTGATGAAATCTGCGAGAGCTTGCGACTTAATTGATGTGTGCGGCTCGTAACTTATATGGTGTGGACCCAACTCGATCGCCCACTTGGCTACTCTTCCTGTTGCTTCTCGATTGCGGATGATGTCTGCCAGCGGTGCCGAGCTGACCACAGTTATTGGGTGTTCCTGGAAGTATGCTTCAGCTTGCGACTCGCCATGAACACTCCAAACACTAGCTTCTGCCACTGAGGGTAACGCTGCTTTGAAGCCGTGAGCACTTCACTTACGTAGTATACTGGCCTTTGGACTGGGTACTCCTTTCCTGGCTCTTGTCTCTCTACAACCATCACGGCGCTTACGGCACGAGAGTTTGCAGCTATGTAACAGCATGGGCTCTTTATCCTTTGGAGCTGCCAGAACTGGAGCATTTGTCAACTGACTCTTCAGGGCTGTTAAAGCTTCGTCGGCTTCTGAGTCCCAAACGAAGGTATCTGACTTTTTCAGCAATCTGTATAAAGGCAGGGCTTTTTCTCCCAGTCTTGATATAAAGCGACTTAACGCCGCGACGCAACCGGTGAGTCGCTGTACATCCTTGATCTTTTTGGTTTTTGGAGGTCCATTACAGCCTTTATCTTGTCAGGGTTGGCTTCAATGCCTCTTTCTGACACTATGAACCCCAATAGCTTCCCCGCTGGTACTCCAAAGACGCACTTCGTCGGGTTGAGCTTCATGTTGTATCTTCTGAGATTTGTGAAAGTTTCTTCCAAGTCACTGATGAGATCCTGGCTTACTTGCGATTTAATCAATGTCGTCCACATAGGCGTGAACGTTGCGACCTATCTGCTCATGCAAGCAACTTTGAATGCACCTCTGGTAAGTCGCACCTGCGTTCTTCAATCCAAAGGGCATGCTTACATAGCAAAAGGCCCCAAAGGGTGTGATGAAGGATGTCTTTTCCTGGTCCTCCTTCTTCATCTTGATTTGATGGTAGCCTGAATAGGCGTCTAGAAAGCATAACAACTCGCATCCGGCCGTTGAATCAATCACTTGGTCAATCCTTGGCAAGGCAAATGGGTCCTTCGGACAGGCTTTGTTGAGACTGGTATAGTCAATGCACATTCGCCATGTGCCGTTCTTTTTCATAACTAGGACTGGGTTTGCCACCCACTCCGGATGATATACTTCTGTGATGAATCCTGCGGCCAATAGGCGAGCTATTTCTTCCCCTATCGCTTTTCTCTGTCGTCGTGGAAACGCCGCAGTGGTTGCTTTACTGGCTTGGCCAAGGGGTTCACGTTAAGGCTGTGTTCTGCCAATTCCCTCGGTACCCCTGGCATATCTGATGGTTTCCATGCGAAGATGTCCTTGTTTTCCTGAAGGAAAGCGATGAGGGCCCGCTCCTGTTCTTTTTCCATGTGCGCTCCGATGCTTGCCCTGCTTGGATGAGTCGCCAGGAACAAGGTCTATCTGCTTGGTGTCTTGGGCCGCTTTGAATTTCATTGGTGGTTCGGCGGATGGCGTGGAACTACGCTCATATCATTGGGATCCACCTGCGACTTATAACTCTTTAGCTCTTCAGCGGCACAAGCTGATTCTGCGAAGGCTGCATCTCCTTCCTCGCACTCTATTGCTTTTTCTCTATCGCCGTGCACTGTGATGACCCCTCTTGGTCCTGGTATCTTCAGCTGTAGGTAAACGTAGCATGGCCTGGCCATAAACTTATCGAAGGCTGTTCGTCCGAACAGAGCGTGATACGGGCTTGGAATTTTACCACTTCGAAGCATATGAACTCGCTTCTGAAGTTTTCTTCCGTCCCAAAGGTTACTCCCAGGGTTATCTTTCCCACTGGCTGTGCTGACTTTCCTGGGACGATGCCGTGAAATACGGTCGTCGTGTGTTGCAGGCTGGAGTCCATGAGCCCCAAGCGCTTGAACGTCGTAGTACATGATATTTATGCTGCTTCCTCCGTCCATAAGCACTTTGGTTAGCTTGTATGCTGCTATAGGGTGCCACAACTAGTGCCAGCTTCCCTGGTTCTCGCACTTGCGGCGGGTGATCGTCGCGACTCCAAGTACTGCATGTTCTGACCATTTTAGCCAATTGGGGGTTGCTGGTATCAGAGCGTTTACTTGCTGGCTTCTGCGGCCTAATTTCTCCTCCCTCTTGGAGGTGTTGATAACTATTGTATGGTACTGCCCCACCTGCCTGGGTTACTCGCATTGTGCTGCCCGGCGCCTGAACCATGAGTCGCACCAGGGTTTCCTTCATGGTGGTTTCCCCTGTTGTGTTGGCTTTCTTCTTTCCACTTCTTGTAAGAATTGCATTGCGCCTTGGTATGGTCTGCTGGCCGCCCGTCACCTCCTGTGTGAAGATCGCACGGCCGATTGAAAACTTCTTCCATGTTAATTGGACGAGAGCCGCTTCCTCGGCCTCTTCCTCGTTGGCCCCTGAAACCTCCACGTGTGTTGGCGACAAGCCCAGAGTTCCTTCTTCACTCTTGCGCTTGTTTTGATTCGCGTTGTTGTGGCTAGTTTGTTGCTGTTGAGGCTTGCTGATATTTTTCTTTCCTTCAAGAGCGACCTTCTCCTGTTCTCCATCTGACGCATCTCTAGTCTTGTCTGAGCCAGCGTATTTGTTAGCAGCCATTACCTCGCTGAGACTCTTGACTTTATCCTTCATGCGACCTAGCTTGTGGATCAGCGGCTCGAACGTACAATTTTTCTCCATGACCAGGACGGCTGAACTTGGTGGTATATTGTCTGAAGAGTGTATTATTTCTGCCACCCTTCTCATCCAGTGGCGGCTTGATTCGCCTTCCTTCTGAACGCAACGCTCTAGATCTTCTATATTGCAGAGTGCTTGCAGGTTCCTTGGAAGTTTTTGACGAAAGCATCTTTCAGTTCTTCCCAGGTATTTATGGAGTTGGGGGGTAGATTTTGTAGCCATATGTGAGCCGCGCCCTCCACATCATGTTGAGGTACCTTGCGCATATCTCTTCTGAAGCATTTAAAATACTCATCCCCATCTCGTAGTTGTTTAGCCAGGTGGTAGGATCCATGCTGGCGTTATAGTTTGCCACCTTGCGTGGTCCTTTGAAATCTTCAGGGAAAGGTTCCGATCTGATCTTCTCAGTGAAACATGCCGGACCCTTGAGTCGCGAGGACAAAGCTGTGGATGTGCCGTGGGGTTGTTAACTTCCACGAGCCGCGTCTGCATCGTTGGCATGATAGCCTGTGCTTCTGCGGCTTGTTCTTGCTGCCTCTGCGCGACCCTTGATATATCCTCTGGTGGCCTGCTTTGGATGCTTCTTTCTGCTGCAATCCCGCGGTGGCCGGTACGGTGGGCAGCTGTTGAAAGGATCGGTATGACACCTAGAGGGGGGGTGAATAGGTGCTACTCCAATTTTAGTCTTTTTCAATTTAGGCTTGACACAAAAGGTAAATTCTCTAGATATGCAACTACGGTGAATTTACCTATATGACAAGCTAGCAACTAAGCACGATATAATAAGGCGGTAAACAAGGATAGAGGTAACCGAAGTCAAAGCACGCGGAGACACGGATGTAATCCCGAGTTCCTCCTTTTTAGGGGAGTACGTCTCGTTGGAGAGGTGTGAACCAACACAATGGTTCAACGGCCACAAAGGCCTCACCCTCTTCTCCGGTGAACCGCACCACAAAGGTTTGGTTCACTTCAACTATCGGAAACCTTCGAGGCGGAGTCCGGAGCCTTTACAACAACGATTTGGGGCACAACCCACAAAGGATTGGGGGCTCCCAAACAGCTACAATCTGTCACAAAGACAATCAAGTGAGTACAATAGGGGGCTAGGTTTTCCTAGTGGAAACCCTAGCTAATGGTCCCTCAAGTGAATGAGGGGGAAATGACAAACGGCTCGGTGAAGATGTAGATCGGGGCCTTCTCCTTCAATCCTCCAAAGATCAACAAGTTTGGGTGGAGGGATTGGGAGATCTAGTGATTCTTGAGCTTGCAACAATGGGGATCTTGATTTCTGGGCGAGCTAGCTGGCTGGAGGTAGATGGAGGGGTATATATACCCCTCCCAGAAAAGTAGCCGTTGCAGAAAAGAATCACACCGGAGTTTCCGGTCCAAGTGACCGGAAACTCCGGCCTTGGGCGGAAACTCCGGCCTGCAGGGGCCGGAAACTCCGCCCCACACCAGGAGCTGAGCAACTTCTTCACGTCTGAGACTTGGGCCAAAACTCCGGTGTACTGGGGCCGGAATGTTTGGCCAGGGGCGGAAACTCCGGCCGTGGGGGCCGGAAACTCCGCCCCACACCAGGGGCTGAGCAACAATTCAGCAGCAGAAACTTGGGCAAAGACTCCGGTGCCCTGGGGCCGGAATGTTTGGCCAGGGGCGGAAACTCCGGTCCTGAGGACCGGAAACTCCGCCCCACACCAGGGGCTGAGCAACACTTCAGCAGCTTTGCTGTTTCTTCGAGGATAAGTCCAGGGACCGGAAACTCCGGCCTTGGAGGCCGGAAACTCCGGCCTGAAATGCTCCAGAAACTCTTTTTCTTTTTGGTGTTGATGCACATGTTGTATACAATAAAACCTGCATCACTTAGCACCAGATTAAAACATCCAAGTGTTGTTAACTAACACACAAAACTAAGAGATCACAAAATGTCCTTTCAATCTCCCCCTTTTTGGTGTTAGATGACAACACACGGATTTGCAATAATTCACCATACTATCATGTTTAACAAAAGGAAAAGCTCCCCCTAGATGTGTGCATATAAGTCATTTGCTTTGGAATGCAAATGCACACATATAGAGAAACAAGTTCCACAACAAGGCGACATGATATGTAAACGAAACATTTCATAAACAAGACATATCACAAAGTAGGTTGAGCCTAGAGATAAAAACCATACCTTGTGCATATAAATGTAGAACATCCATATAACCATAGCACAATAAAGTAGGTTCAACCATACATAATAGAAATCCATATGTCTTACACTCACATAGTTCACAACACAAGATGCAAATAAGTTCCAAATAACATAAAATGGACACAAGCGCAATAAAATGATAAAAGCACATGCTTGTGTCCAACCCATGCAAATCCCGGAGAGAACCTAATAGAACTACTTCTCCCCCTTTGGCATCGAGACGCCAAAAAGGGAAAAGAGCATAACTACACGAAACCCATGGAGATCACCCGGAGCTTTCTTCCATGTCATCATCACCTTCCCTTTCTTGATTGTAGTCCTCATCGGAAAGGTTCATGGGAGCCTTGCCGGTGTTGCGAGAAGAGGAGGGCAATGAAGTCACATCCGCATAATCCGACCAAGGAAAGACGTCTTCGTTCCATTTCTCAAGAGGGATAGTCTCGGCCGACGAGGAGGAGACAATAGGATTGCCATCTTCATCTTCTTCCGGAGGGGAGTGATACTACCATTGTTGAGCTTGCGCAACTCCTTGATCATGATTTGTTGGTTGTCAATGATATGCTTCTCTCTCACATATGAGGCATGGTTCTCCTTGTGAAGTGCAACATCCATGCAAAGCAACTTTCTCTTCCACCAAGAGAGTTTACTCACTTCCGAGTTCACTTGAGCCCTTCCTTGAAGATATGAGGGAGGGTCGGCATTCTTGCTTCTCCTTCTAGGCATTGGGGCCTCGGTCTCCGCTTCCTCACTACTAGATTGCGGAGGAGGTGCACGAGAGGAAGACGGTTGCTTGGTGTGCTTGCTAAGTTGGTGGAGAGTCCCCTTGGCATGCTTGGTGAGGCGAGAGGTATCGATGTTGGAGACCTTGGAGAGGATGAGCTTCATCACATAAGGTGCATAGAGAGGGTTCTTGTGCTCAAAAATGGCCCAAAGCAATTCACACTTGATGAAATCCATGACATCAACTTCTTGGCCTTCACAATCCGGACCGGCTTGGAGCACCTTGTAAGCATGGTATAAGAGATTGACAAGCCCTCCTCGAATGGCATCCACATTTCCGGCTTGAGGAGCAAGATTGAGCCGAACCATGCGAAGGAAAATGTTGAAGGTGGGGAGGAGGTCTTGATTGGTGCCAACGGATGATGCAACTGAATATAAAGGGCGCAAGCGGCGTTTGTTGTAAGCCACCCCGTCCACATGCATCCTCTTCCCAACACAAGTAGTGGCACCCTTGAACTTGTATCCCAAGCATCTTCCAAACTCCACAAAGTTAGAGGTGCACTTTTGAGAACCGGTCATCCAAGTCATGGTGATATCTTCATCATTATCAAAAACCACTGTGGCAAAGAACTGATGCACAAGCTGAATATCATAATCTTCATGAACATGGGAGATGAGCCTCTCAAGTCCAAGCTTCCGAGCAATCCACACGGCCTCTTGAAAGTAAGGTTTCTTGTCCAAGCTCTCAAGGCTCAACACTTTTTGCTCACACACCATATGCTTCTCAATGCGGGCATAAATCTCATTCATGATCAGCTGCTGCTCTCTCCTTGGAAACCTAGGATCATCGGTGTTGGATGGCAAGTCATAGAACTGCTGAGATCTCATCCGACGAAACTCGAGCTTCCCCATGCCCAAAACAGTGGTCAAAGAGTCAAAATGAGCTCTCTCGGCCTCTTCTTCATTATCAAACCCACCTAGGGCAGCATGTCTTGTGGCTTCTTCATCTATGGTACTCTGCTGTCTCAGACGGCCAGCGCTGCTGTCAAAAAGAAGCTTGTCCCTTGTTTGAGCACGGATGACTTTTCTTGGTGATTTTTCAGGATGTTTCATGGAAGCCTTTGTCCTCTGCCCACCTGTGAAATAACAGAATAGGAGAAAAGCATGGGGATAAGCTTGCATGTCCAGGAACCAAAGAAGAAGTAACCAAAGATTCTGGGCACAAATGTCTGATCTACACCGGAGTTTCCGGCCTCAGGGGGCGGAGATTCCGGCCCTGACCGGAGTTTCCGGCCTGGAAGACCGGAGTCT
Source organism: Poa pratensis (assembly GCA_947311845.1). Taxonomy (NCBI): domain Eukaryota; kingdom Viridiplantae; phylum Streptophyta; class Magnoliopsida; order Poales; family Poaceae; genus Poa; species Poa pratensis. Next base: position 2,396,512 of record CAMZMU010000059.1, on the reverse strand, counting down.
CCGGCCCTGAGATGGGGAACCTCGATTTAGTTCAAGAAACTTTGTGCTGAGAATTCTAGGGTTAAATCTAGGATACACCTTGCCATCTAGAAGATTCTACACCATGAAAAACTAGGGGAACTACTCTCCAAACTTAGATCGAGGTGAAAAACCTAAGGAGAGAGAGGAGGTACCCTTTTTGTCCATGGTGCAGCCCAAACGAAGGAGAGGAAGGTCCCCTGCGTTGGTGAGGAGGAGTAGGCCGGAGGCACGGCGGATTCCGGCGGCGGGGAGCAGCCGGAGCGGCACTTCGAGACGGCGGCGGCTGCAGGGGAGAGGTTGGGGGTCGGGGGTGTGTGGGAGTTGTGAAGTCAACCCCCACCCCGATCCCCTTTTGGACCCCTGCGAGAACTGCCCAGACCGGAGTTTCCGGCCTAAACACCGGAGTCTCCGGCCTAAGCCAGAGATTCCGGGTTTAGGGCGGAAACTTCAGTCAGACCGGATATTCCGGCCCAAAGGACCGGAGTTTCCGGCCCCACCAACTCAAAAATGCCAGATTTTGTTGTTGAACATGCAAGATGCAAGAGGAGCAAGTTTTCAGAAGGGATAGGCCTGGGATGGAACACAAAGTCACTGGAAATGGTACTTCACACTCAAACTTGGTAAGAGGCACAAAGAAAACATTAAGAAGCATCATTTGAGTGTGTTTTCCATAAAAACCAACGGATAGGCAAAAAGGCCATAAAGCTCCAACAAGATCAAATCTTCACAAAGAAGATGGCGGTGGCCTAAGCCACCATGTATGAGTGTATGTGGTGTGACACCGCGAAGATATATCTTGGGTTCACCGCCACTACTCGTCATTTAAGCTCACAATTCATAAAATGAACAATATAGAGACAAAATGAGTTCTTTCTATCGGCATAATGGGGGGAGGGATGGTCCAATGGATTAGGACCGCACTCCCCCTATGTCCATGCCTACACCTAAACCAAACAAATAGCTAAGATATAGGTGTGTATGCAAGATACTCAAGCGACGCTCCCCGAATCGATGATATTTAGCTCATGCCTCAAATAAGTGAACCTTGCTTCATCAAGTGGCTTCGTGAACATATCGGCAAGTTGGATCTTCGTGGGAATATAACCAAGCTCAATATCACCCCGGATGATGTGATCACGGATGAAGTGATAGCGAATCTCAATATGCTTCGTTCTTGAGTGCTCCACCGGGTTGTGGCCAATCTTGATAGCACTTTCATTGTCACATAAAAGAGGCACTTTGTCACAATGGACACCGTATTCCTTTAAAGTTTGCCTCATCCACAACAATTGAGTGCAACAACTAGCGGCCGCCACATACTCGGCTTCGGTGGTGGAGAGAGATATGCAATTTTGCTTCTTAGAAGACCAACTCACCAAGGACCTACCAAGGAATTGGCAAGCCCCGGAAGTTGATTTCCTATCATCCTTGCAACCGGCCCAATCCGAATCCGTGTAACCGGCAAGAGAGAATGTTGAGCCTTTAGGATACCACAAACCAAACCTTGGGGTATGAACCAAATATCGAAAGATTCGAAGAACCGCCGTTTGGTGGCTTTCTTTGGGAGCCGCTTGGTACCTTGCACACACTCCTACACTCAACACAATATCGGGTCTAGATGCACAAAGATAAAGCAAAGAACCAATCATAGAGCGATAGAGTTTTTGATCAACATCCTTATCTTTACCCTTTGGATTAAGTTCAAGATGACACTTGGTGTCCATAGGAAACTTCTTCTCTTTAGCATTTTGCATCTTGAACCTCTTGAGCATGTCTTGGATATATTTGGCTTGAGAGATGAAGGTCCCTCCACTCAATTGCTTGATCTCAAAACCAAGGAAGTACTTCAACTCTCCCATCATGGACATCTCGAACCTATCGGTCATAAGCTTTGAAAATTCATCATTAAAAGCTTTGTTAGAAGAGCCAAATATGATATCATCAACATAAAGTTGGCATATGAAAAGCTCCCCTTTAACCCTCTTGGTAAAAAGAGTGGGATCGATTTGCCCCACTTCAAAGCCACGGTCTACCAATAGCTCTCTTAGGTGCTCATACCAAGCACGAGGTGCTTGTTTGAGACCATAGAGCGCCTTATCAAGTTTGTAGACATGGTTAGGGAAGTGTGGATCCTCAAATCCCGGAGGTTGCTTAACATATACCAACTCCTTTAAAGGACCATTAAGAAAAGCACTTTTCACATCCATTTGTTGCAATTTGAAATTATGATGTGATGCATATGCAAGAAGGATACGGATGGACTCAAGGCGAGCCACGGGAGCATAGGTCTCTCCAAAATCAATGCCTTCAACTTGAGAGTACCCTTGTGCTACCAATCTTGCCTTGTTCCTCACAACCATTCCATGCTCATCTTGCTTGTTCTTGAAAATCCACTTGGTGCCAATAACATTGAGGCAATCTTTTGGCTTTCCACTAGATTCCACACTTTGTTGCGCTTGAAGTTATTGAGCTCTTCATGCATGGCTTCCAACCAATCCGGATCTTCAAGAGCTTCAAAGACTTTCTTTGGTTCCACCATAGAGATGTGGCTTGATGTTCATTGAAATTTGCCAATTGTTTTCTTGTGGTGACCTTGTTCTTGACATTAACAATGATATTTTCTAGATGAAGACTCTTTCTTCTCCAATCCTTTTTGACTCTTGCTATACGACGGGTTTCGATATCCTCATTGATGCGAGGAATTTCCGCTTGATCATCTTGATCATTTGAGTCCCCGTCTTGACCGGAGTGTTGACCTTGATCATCTTGAAGCTCATCTTCAACAAAGGAAGGAGAGGGTTGATCTTGGTCAACTTGAGGAGGGCCTTGAACTTGTTCTTGGGTAGGTGCATCATTTGCTTCCATAGAAGGTGCAACTTCAACTTGTGATGATGGAGTCTCCACTTGAGTGGAGCTAGGACTTGCTTGAGGAGGCTCATGATGGATTTCAATGGGGCGATGGAAACCAACCCCCATTCTTCTTATTGCTTCTTGAGGTTCCTCATTATCTACATCACAAACATGAAATTGCGCCACTTGGGAGCCGTCATTCTCATCGAACCTCACATCACAAGATTCTATGACTTTCCCAACGGTCTTGTCATAGACTCTATAGGTGTGAGATTCGGCACCGTAACCAACAAAAACACCCTCTAAAGCTTTAGATTCAAATTTAGACAAACGAACACTTTTGTTCTTATAGAAACACTTACAACCAAAAACTCGGTAGTAGGAGACATTGGGCTTGTTGCCGGTGAGCATCTCATAAGATGTAAACTTCTTGCCAACACGAAAGAATAACCGGTTAGATGAGTGACACGCCGTGGAGATGGCCTCGGCCCATAAGAAAAGTGGAGACTTAAACTCCGCCAACATAGACCTTGCCATATCCATGAGAGTCCGGTTCTTCCTTTCGGCTACACCATTTTGTTGAGGGGTATATGCAGCGGAATATTGATGACGAATCCCCTCTTCACTAAGAAACTCATTTAAGGTGTAGTTCTTGAACTCGGAGCCATTATCACTCCTAATGACCAAAATAGGGACATTGTATTGGCGTTGAACAATATTGGAAAAGTCGATGACGGCTTGTTGGGTCTCATCCTTCGTCTTGAAGAAATAAACCCAAGTAAATCTTGAATAGTCATCAACAATCACCAAACAATATTTCTTCCCACCAAGACTAGGTTGAGGCACGGCACCAAAGAGATCAACATGAAGAAGTTCCAAAATCCTCGTTGATGAAATAATGGTCTTGCCCGGATGGGGAGAATCATGCATCTTTCCTTCAACACAAGCCCTACAAAGACGATCTCTAGAAAAAGAAACATCCTCTTTTAGTCCAAGAATGTGGCCACCCTTGTGAAGACTTTGCAAAGTTCTCATGTTGACATGGGACAAGCGGCGATGCCACAACCACCCCACGTCGGCCTTTCCGAATAGGCATATTGCTTGAGTGTTGGTAGACCCCGAAAAGTCTACCACAAACAACTCATTTTCAACATACCCAACGAACATGACCTTTAGAGTCTTGCTCCTCAAGAGTACCACCATATCAATAGTAAAATGGACATCAAAGTTCATCTTATTAAGAGCACGAACGGACATAAGATTGTAACCTAGAGACTCAACAAGCATGACATTTACAAGGGTGATATCCCTTGCAACTACCACCTTGCCGAGACTCTTTACCTCGGCCTTTGACTTGTCACCATAAGAGACGGATGAGTTATTTAGATTTGGTCTCAACTCCGTCATAATCTCCTTGCTTCCGGTCATATGACTAGTGCATCCACTATCAACCACCCATTTCGATCCACCGGAAGCATAGTCCTACAAGAAATCATTGCTTGGATTTAGGTACCCATTTCTCAATGGGTCCTCTTTGGTTAGCAACAAGAGTCTTAGGGACCCAAATAGAGTAATCAATGTAACCATCATATGGACCAACATATTGAGCATAAACATCCCCATAATAATCAACATAAAGAATATAGTTGGGGTTGTTATGCCCCGCAAAGTCACTACGAGTGGTCTTGCCCCTTGTGGCACTACCACCCGCAATGGAAGTCTCGGCTTGTGCGGGCTTGGTCTTGATCTTCTTGTTGTTGCCCACTTTCTTCTTGGGCTCGGCTACATAACCAAGACCCTCCTTCCCTTTGTGTGGTTTTTGCTCAAATAAGTAAGCAATACCCTTATCTTTACCTTTGGGAATAGAGGTCTTGGCACTAACATTTTCTTCAATAACATTTTCATGAACACGAGGAAGAATAGATATGCTAGTTGAGCTAGATTTAGAAAGTTGAGTTTGAAGTTGCTCATGAGACTTGACTAAGAGGGAGTGAGTTGTTTCCAAGGCCTTGTGAGCCTTGTCAAGCTTCTCCATATCCTCAAGAAGTCTAGCATTAGCAACCCCAAGTTCAACTTTCTCCTTTTTAAGCACTTTATATTTAGCAACGACATGATCTCTATCCTTAATGATTTTATTAATGATATCATCATTTTTAGCATCAAGAGACTCAAGTCTTTCCTCAAGGGAACATCTTTCTTCACTCTCTTCATCAAGAGAGGCATTCAAGGATGCTACGGAAGCATTCAAAGAGGCAATGGTGAGAGAATCCTCTCTCTCAATCTTACTCTTTTCTTGAAGAAGTTCTTCGGCCGCACATAGTTGTCTCATGAGAGACTCAACATGTTCCTTAGCTTCACCTTGCAAGTTAGTCATGAAAGTATCGAAAGCAACAAGTTCTTTCTTAATCACAAGACTAGATTGATCACTCATTTCATGCATAGTCTTGGGAGAAGGAGATGATACCTCGGTGACATTAGCCATGAGGCAACGAGCATTGTTGGTGGAGAAGTTCTCATTGGGGGATTCAAAGAGAGAAGATGATGAAGTTGATACAATAGCCAATGCGGCTACCTCTTTAGTAGGTGCATCTTCATCTTCGGAATCACTTGTGGCATATTCTTCTTGTGCCACCAACACAATTCTTGGTGCCTTCTTGAAGAAAGGCTTCCTTGGTCTTGCGGGCTTCTTTTGGATCAACTTTGAATGGTCCTTGGGGATGAGCTTCCCACCATTTTGCTCTCGGTTCTCATAAGGACACTCTCTTATGTAGTGGTTCTTGTCATGACAATTGTAGCACGTCTTCCACTTTGAGGCTAGCTCTTTCTTCCCACTTGAGTTGTTCTCTTTATCAACCTTGGCTTTAGCTTTTGCCGGGTCTTGCCAAAACTCTCTTGTGGCAAGAGCTATATGACCATTTAGAGCCGGTTCAAGATCATTTGGAGCAATGCTTGCTTTCATCAAGACATACCACCTTGGCCTTCAAAGCAAGTGAGGGGCCTTGTTTCATCCCCATGGCCCTAGCACGGCTATCTTCGGCATTCTTGGTGGCAACCTTGGAGGCTTGCACTTCTTGCATAACTTCATTTGATGTCATTTCGTTGTAGTTGTGTCTTCCTTGAATGGCCTTCACCTCGATGGGCTCGGAAGGCAAGAGAGCATTCACATACTTCCTCTTGACATAAGCATCATCCACATAGGTTGCCCCCACATCAAAGAAGGCCTTTGCAAGAGTCTTGAGTCTTCCATACATGTCTTCATGAGTCTCATTGTCAAACATGTAGAAGCCTTCGGCATCATTGCTCAAAGACTCATATCGGTTTCTCTTCATGCTTTCATTCCCAAGAAATGCAACCTCAAGACAATTCCAAGCTTCTTTGGCGGTGGTGGCATTGAGAACATAATGCTTGTCACTTTCACCCACTGAAAGTTCAATCATATGGAGTGCGGAGGCATTGAGTTGCTTTTCGGCAAATTCTCTTCTTGTCACATTGCTTGGATCCGCAACCTTGTACCCATCTTCAATGATCCTCCAAAGCTCGATAGAGGCACTGTTAATATGAGATTTCATTGAGCGTTGCCAACTAGCAAAGGCTAATGCATTAAGCTTAGGTGGAGGACCAATGGGGTTTATGCGGGTGGTGATAGGTGGGTCGATAGGGTACCATCCCGGAACGTTATGGTACTCTTCCTTCCCATCTTCATGCTTGGTAGGAGGAGATGGTTTAGATCCGGAGGTGGTTTCCACCCCTTCTCATTTTCTTTTTACCCTCCTCGGAATCACCTTCATCGGAGTTAGAGATACCCTCTAGTGGGATGGTTTCCGAAACCTTGGCATTTGTGAGTTTCATGAGCATGTCACGCAACTCATCAAATTTGACATTCATGTCATTCATGGACGATGTAAATGTTGTTTCCAACGATTTGATATCGGCCATGGATGCCATGGTCTCTTTGGCCTTGGCAAGATCGGCCTCATCCTCACTTAGTGTCATACTTCTCTTAGGCGGTTAAGCCCAAAACAAGAGAGCCTGCTCTGATACCAATTGAAAGGATCGGTATGACACCTAGAGGGGGGGGGTGAATAGGTGCTACTCCAATTTTAGTCTTTTTCAATTTAGGCTTGACACAAAAGGTAAATTCTCTAGATATGCAACTACGGTGAATTTACCTATATGACAAGCTAGCAACTAAGCACGATATAATAAGGCGGTAAACAAGGATAGAGGTAACCGAAGTCAAAGCACGCGGAGACACGGATGTAATCCCGAGTTCCTCCTTTTTAGGGGAGTACGTCTCGTTGGAGAGGTGTGAACCAACACAATGGTTCAACGGCCACAAAGGCCTCACCCTCTTCTCCGGTGAACCGCACCACAAAGGTTTGGTTCACTTCAACTATCGGAAACCTTCGAGGCGGAGTCCGGAGCCTTTACAACAACGATTTGGGGCACAACCCACAAAGGATTGGGGGCTCCCAAACAGCTACAATCTGTCACAAAGACAATCAAGTGAGTACAATAGGGGGCTAGGTTTTCCTAGTGGAAACCCTAGCTAATGGTCCCTCAAGTGAATGAGGGGGAAATGACAAACGGCTCGGTGAAGATGTAGATCGGGGCCTTCTCCTTCAATCCTCCAAAGATCAACAAGTTTGGGTGGAGGGATTGGGAGATCTAGTGATTCTTGAGCTTGCAACAATGGGGATCTTGATTTCTGGGCGAGCTAGCTGGCTGGAGGTAGATGGAGGGGTATATATACCCCTCCCAGAAAAGTAGCCGTTGCAGAAAAGAATCACACCGGAGTTTCCGGTCCAAGTGACCGAAACTCCGGCCTTGGGCGGAAACTCCGGCCTGCAGGGGCCGGAAACTCCGCCCCACACCAGGAGCTGAGCAACTTCTTCACGTCTGAGACTTGGGCCAAAACTCCGGTGTACTGGGGCCGGAATGTTTGGCCAGGGGCGGAAACTCCGGCCGTGGGGGCCGGAAACTCCGCCCCACACCAGGGGCTGAGCAACAATCAGCAGCAGAAACTTGGGCAAAGACTCCGGTGCCCTGGGGCCGGAATGTTTGGCCAGGGGCGGAAACTCCGGTCCTGAGGACCGGAAACTCCGCCCCACACCAGGGGCTGAGCAACACTTCAGCAGCTTTGCTGTTTCTTCGAGGATAAGTCCAGGGACCGGAAACTCCGGCCTTGGAGGCCGGAAACTCCGGCCTGAAAAGCTCCAGAAACTCTTTTCCTTTTTGGTGTTGATGCACATGTTGTATACAATAAAACCTGCATCACTTAGCACCAGATTAAAACATCCAAGTGTTGTTAACTAACACACAAAACTAAGAGATCACAAAATGTCCTTTCAGCTGTCCCTCGGCTTCTGCCCTGTTGGCCTGTTGTAGGACAGCGGTGCTCAACATCTGTATTGCACGCCGTGCTTCGGTGTTGATTGGGTCGTCGCCTGTTGGTACCATCTGTGTCAAGATATTAGCCGCAACATACATGTTATCGACCGGGGTTTGGTAATGGCCTTGTGGGGTGTGAAACCTCCTTGGTTGTTGCGATGGTAGTTGCTGGGCTTCGTGGACAGTTGTTGGTTCCAAAATTCTTGCGACTGGTCAGACTCCCGCTCCAGCAGCTGGAGTGGGTGGAAGTTCTATCGTTGGTTGAGTCGCGCGCGCCTGCGTGTGCGGGTCAACTTGTCCTTGAGTCGCAGCGAGCGCGGCTACCCTTTGCCGTTCCTGTTGGATTCCTTGGCTCACCTGTTCGAGCCTGTAGCGCTCTTCTTCCATCCTCCGAACCTCGTACAGGAGCTCGGCCCTGGCGGCCTCAATTTCTGTCGCGCGGACAGCGGTATTTGCGGCTGACACCGGGATAAGTAGCGGGTTGAAAGGGGGTGCCGATCTTTCGGCTTCTCCTGCAGTTCCTGACGTACTTGCACCTCCGGCCATGTAGACTCCCACTTGTGCCGCCTCTTGCTCTGGCACTGGTGCGTAGTCCCAGTAACTTTGTTCAAAGGCGGGTATGATGGATCCAAATTCTTGTGAGTCCATGCTCTCCAGGGACCCTTCTTTGTCACTGGCGACTTCTTCTGCTGAGTCATCTTCTTGGGCTGAGCTAACAGATCCGCCGCCAATGAAACCGACGAAGACGTTGATAGATCCAAACGGGATGATGCGACCGGTCTCCAGGTAATCAGCTTCTGGTCCCTAGCTTGAATCGTCAATGAGAGGCATGCCATCGACCATGATGATGTGGCCAATGGCGAGATCTTAAGCTCCTTTCATCGATCCTACGCGGAACGTGACGCTCTTGACCGCAGGCCCCACGGTGGGTGCCAATTGTCGTGGGTTTGTCACATCAGATGTCATGGATGACTTCGTAGGTGTGGGATTTGCGCGAGTCAATCGTCTCCGACCTTGGGATCGCAAGAACAAGGATGAACACAGATTTACCCAGGTTCAGCCCCTCAATGTGAGGTAAAGACCTACTTCCTGCCTACCCTAGATTGGTATTGATATGATATATGTGGTGTTACAATGGAGGCGATCCGATCTGGGTACTCGCCGTAAGAACTAGGGTTTTAGGGCTTGATAGTTTGACCCCGTCTAAGTCCTGCGTGTCCTCTTTATATACACAGAGGCTCGCTAGGTTACAAGAGTTCTACATGAAGCCGATTGTCTTCTTGTCTTCCAAGGTAAGTTTTACCACTGACCTTCTGGAGCCTTCCTTTGGCAGGCCGCGATCCTTGATCGGCCCATCTTTACATGGCCCAATAATAGCATGATCATGAAGATGAAGTCGCCGTTTTGGCTTTGAATAAGTCACGGGTTAATTATTCCCCCGACAGTTGGGTGGATGACCGGGCCACCTCGTGGCTCACGTCGATCCTGCTGCTAGCTGTCGCGGATGACGACACCTCCTCCGCCTTCACGAAGCGGTGGCGAGCGTCGCCCCTCCTTGACCCGACGGCAGGCGCTTGTGCCATGCCGCACTAGTGGAAGCAGCCGCAAGGGGACTCCCTGTTGCAGCGTGCTCGTGCACCGCCTCAATAGCATTGTCCATCGTGTGGCTAGTCGCCTCTCACCAAAAGTGACGCCCGGAGGCGTTGTACCAACTTTTTAAAAAATAGAGCGATATAGTGCCACTAATAGCATGTTATAACGTGCTAGGAATTGTCTCACTAAAAAAATCAATATACAATGTCTCGCTAATAGCTCATTATAGCGCGATATAGCACCCTAATAGTGTATTTTAAGGCCGGCGCTATTTTGCTATATCTCGATATTTTTTTCCCGCGAGGGCCTCCACGCATCATCATGCACGCGTGGGAGGGCGTCACACTCTTCCCTTAAGGTTCGTGCCACGCGCGCCAGTTGCCCTCGGCGTTCTCGAGGAGACGTCGACAATGTTGAACGCCTCGAGGGTGGCTGGAATGGGCAGTAGTGCGAGGCCCCTCGTGCTTACAACCCACCCCTTTGATAGCCGGAAATCTGGCGGGACGAGCAGGTGTAGCGGTAGAATTGTCGGGCCTGTTCTAGGGTGACGTTGCGGCCTCCCAGAACGGACCGCTCATACTATAGCCGGCCTCGTAGTTGCTCGACATTATATCGCCGAGGGGGCGCGGTGGCACCGGTTTCAATGCGACGTGTGTTGAAGCCGCAACGCCGATGCGTGGACTGCTGCTGGCGCCAGCGGTAATGCGACGTGCGTGTAAGTTGCAACGCCGGTGCGTTGCCTAAGGAACTACCCGACAAAAAGGCTGTCATTTGATGACTCCCAAGTGCAGGAGATCAATTGTAGTACCTTTCAATTAGAAAAGGTTGTCGAACCCACGAGGAGCTGAAGGTATTGGTTAGTAAGATTGATAAATAAAACAATAAAAGATGCAACTGTTTTTGGTATTTTTGGTTGTATAGTTGCAATGCAGAAAATAAACAGTAGCAAGTCAAAGCTCTCAAAGAGAGAAAGCCCAATCCTCTTATGTGCAAGAGGACAACTCAAGTGATGTGTAACTTATATGTGGAAAACGTTCCCGAGGGCGGCATGGATATTGCTAGGCATAGAGATTTATTAAACAACACGTTGAATATCTTGTCAAGTTTTAATCTTCTTTGAACGGAGCCATTATTAGGTATAGCTAAATAAATAAACTACAACACCTTATGATGGATCATGTGGCCAAGTAAATGACTGCACAAGAATTATTAAGACATAAAGTCCCACCATAGCATTACACTCTAAGGTCCCCGATACTAATACCCTCATAATATAACTTCATGATTCGGTCCTCCCAAGTCTCCCTCAATTCATTATACTACGGTGTTCTCCTATGAGCCCATATAGGTGAAGTGTTGTGCAGTCGACGTTCGCACAACACCATCATAGAATCACATAAAAGATAAACTCTTAACAAAATACCAACACATGTTATATATAAATCATTGCCAATTCATCCTATGCCCTCAGGAACATATGGGAACTACTCACAACGTGCAAACATGATAATATTCAGTGGCATAAGTGGTACAACACAATCTGAAAATATAACTTCACCACCAAATAATGACAAGTACTCAATCACAAACATGAATAGTAGCACAAGACAAGTATCTAGGGTATAGCAACTCTCAAACTACAAGGGGGACGGAGTGGATCACGGAGATGATGATGGAGATGGTGCTGGTCTTGGTGATGGTGATGATGTAGAGGCCTCCTCCCACGCCAAGGAGGAGAGGTGATGACGATGACGATGATTTCCCCCTTCTCGGAGCTCGGAGCAGCAGGATCTGATCCCCCTCGGAGGGAATCAGGAGTTTCGCCGCCGCCGCGGCCTCGGATGGTTTCGGAAAATTAGGGCGCAACTTTTCGGGGAGGAAAAGGCGTCGATAAAAAGCCCCAGGCGAGGAGGTGCCCGAGGCGCCGTTTAGTGGGTCCCACACGGCCCAAGATTCTGGCCGCGTGGGCCCACCTCTTTTGGGCCTCGTGGCTCTCCTCTCTTCGGTCTTCTTCCCTCTGCCTTTCTCGACGAAAAACCAGCTGTGTAATTTTCCTTTTATTATTTGGGTCCCTGTAGCTCCTGAAACATTAAAAACAAGAAAAAGGAGGTTTTCTGCCTCCCAGAAATTAAATACCAAAAATAGGGACTTTGTAAGAAAGTCCCATAAATCATCTAAAACATGTAAAAATAATGATATAACAATGCAAATAACATTCTAATATGATACTAAAAGTTGTATAAATGATGATACAAAATGCACGTATCAACTCCCCCAAGCTTAAACCTTTACTCGTCCTCGAGTAAGTAAGGACATAGATCATTACATGCATCAATGGACTTATGGTTGATAAATAAATACGAGCATTGTATCATCATCATATTCAGTTGCAATGTAAGATTAATGAACTAAAACTCATACACATGAGGGCAACATAAGTAGAAGCTCTAGCAATCACCCCTTACTTTTGAAAGCAAATAACCATTGTATGTTGGACAATTGAATCATACTATTTTTCACATGCTTTTGCTCTTTATGGAAAGCATCATAATATTTTATACTTTGCTGAAATTTAAAGACAAGATAAACTCTTATTAGATAACAAGTTCAAAGAAGACAAATGAAAAGACAGATATAAAATTGTTTGCACCCTTGCTTCACTAGTAACTAGTGCAAACTTTAGTCATGGATATCTCAATCAAGTTCCTATGCTCTAAACAACCTTTATCTCACACTTTCCATGGCTAACTGAATTTTCAGGTGCCTTCCTTTTCATTCACTTTCCAAGAGCATAAGTATTGAAATATCCATGATCATTAATTTGCTCAAAAGATACTAGATTCTAACAAGAGTGTTTCATATCCTTTTCATTAACTCTTCCTAACTTTTTATCCTACAAGACTATATCTCAACCTTAAACTATTAATTTTCAAGTCATATTGACTCATTCTCTTTACTCATTTTATAATGGGGTGATTCTACAATTGTCCAACACACTCAAGTTAATTAAGTTCAAGGCAAGATGTGACTGAAACTTCTAAATATGCCACGCTCATTTGCATGAGTGTTACCCATAAATCTCCAAACAAGAGAATCATGGATGACACCATACTTTAATATTCATTGATAAACCACAAGATAGAGATACATGATAATGCTCCATGAGCTCACACACGCCTATTGATAACTAAACGATAAAAGCAAAACACACCATGACTAGATAGATATGATAAACTAGTAGAGATAAAGACTAGGTGGAACTCCCCCAAGCTTGACGTCTTGCTAGAACCACTTCTGCTCTTTCTTCTTGTCTTCATAATAATTATCTTCAAGTTTTCCAACAATGCTCATCATAAGGTTGTAGGCTTTTTCAAACTCCCTTGCAGCTTCTCCCAGTTTTTCCATGAGATTCTTCTCCACCGTCTCCTTGCAAGGCTTCCACTCCGGGCTTGGTACTTTAACATTAGGGATCTTACGATCCCATTCACCAGGATAGTTCTCTTGGGCGGCACGCGAATTCCCTGTCAATAAGAGTAGAAACCACGTTTTTGCTAGCAAGTGCGTGCCTAGGAGCTTTCCCTCCCGTGCTTATGCGCGCCGTCCGCCTCTTGTTTCCAAGAGATTGGTTCACCCTCACACCAGCAACAGTGATGGGAGAAGGTGGTGCTGTCGCGAGAGGTGCAACGTCGCGAAGGGCTCGTAGTCTTTCTCTTCAGCTTCTTCCTTTTCCATCTCCTCCTGTCGGGCTTGTTATCTTCATCGTCGAGTAGTCCTTCCTCTTCCTCCTCCATATGGACGTGGGGCTGTTGCCCTCGAGTTCATCATCATCGTCCATGGAGGAGCATTGGTAGGAGTCTCCCGAAGACATAGTTAAAAACCTGACAGGCAGAAACAGCAAAAGAAAGAATCGCTCGAAACTCTCGGTGCGAGATTAGATCGAAAAGGGGTATATATTGACGGTTTTTAGGTCAAGACGAAGCGTCGGAGTCGAAAACGAGACGAAAAGGGACTCCGAGGGGGAAAGGAGTGGTCCCACGCGGCCCAAGATTCTGGCCGCGTGGGACCCCTTGTTTCCTTCCTCGGGTCTCCGCTTCGTCCAGTTTTCTTGTCCCACACGTTAATTTCCATAAAAAATGACTTCCGTAAAATATTACGCAATTCCGAGAAACTTTCCAACACTAAAGTTACCTTTATTGATTTGGGTTTCTGAAACTGCAACCTCTCTCAATTACCTCCTCCGGGTTTGTAATTCAATTTCCACCATTCCGATGAAGCTCTTTCCTGCAATATAATGTTTAAGGCGTTGTCCATTGACTACATGAGGTTTACCTTTCATATCACCGTGAAGACGGATAGCTCCTGAACGGTACACCTCCTGTATCACTAATGGTCCCTGCCACTTTGAAGCTAACTTTCCTGCAGAAAACTTGAAACGAGAGTTGTACAATAAAACTTGATCACCTACTTTGAATTCTTTTCTCTTAATTTTCTTGTCATGCCAAATTTTAACTTTCTCTTTAAACATTCTAGCACTTTCATAAGCTTCGTTTCTCCATTCATCAAGTAGGTTTAAATCAAGAATTCTCTTCTCTCCAGCAGTCTTAAAATCAAAGTTCAATTGTTTAATAGCCCATCTAGCATTATGTTCTAATTCAACAGGTAAATGACAAGCTTTTCCATAAACCATTCTATAAGGAGACATTCCCATAGGATTTTTAAAAGCAGTTCTATAAGCCCATAATGCATCATTAATTTTAGTTGGCCAATCAGATCTAGACTTATTCACTGTCTTCTCCAAAATGAGTTTAATTTCCCTATTACTTAATTCAACTTGTCCACTTGTTTGAGGGTGATAGGGAGATGCAATTCTATGGTTAACATCATATTTTGCCAATGTTTTTCTAAGAATACCATGCAAGAAATGAGAACCACCATCAGTAATTAAAAACCTAGGAACACCAAACCTGGGGAAAATGATGTCCTTGAGCATCGTCATTGCTGTGGCATGATCTGCACTCTTGGTTGGAATTGCTTCCACCCACTTTGTAACATAATCCACTGCAACCAAAATATGAGTATGCTTTGTCTTTGACTCTGGGAAAGGCCCATAAAGTCAAAGCCCCAAACATCAAATGGCTCAAGTGGCAAAGAATAATTCATAGGCATTTCATTTCTCCTACCAATATTTCCTACTCTTTGACATTTATCACAAGATTTAACATATTCAGCACAATCCTTAAATAAAGTAGGCCAATAGAAACCAGATTGTAATACCTTTGCACCTGTACGATCTCCTGCATGATGCCCTCCATAAGGACTGTCATGACAATCTCTTATAATAGCCTGTTGTTCATGCTCAGGTACACAACGTCTAATAATACCATCCACACTTTTCTTATAAAGGAAAGGATCATCCCAAAAATAATGTCTAAGATCATAAAAGAATTTCTTTCTTTGTTGAAAGTGAAGTGTGGAGGTAAACCTTACCAACAATAAAATTTGCATAGTTGGCAAACCATGGTGATGCAACTTTAGCACTAGAAACATTAACAATTGCAAGTTGTTCATTAACAAAGCTATCATTAATAGGAATAGGATCATCAGGTATATTTTCCATTCTAGAAAGATGATCAGCTACTTGATTATCTTCCCCTTTCCTATCAACAATGTGTAAATCAAATTCTTGCAATAGAAGTACCCATCTTATTAATCTAGGCTTAGCATCTTTCTTATGCATTAAGTATTTAATGGCAGAATGATCAGTATGCAATGTGACTTTCGAATCAGTAATATAAGGTCTAAACTTGTCACAAGCAAATAGCACTGCTAAAAATTCTTTTTCAGTTGTGGCATAATTCCTTTGAGCAGCATCAAGTGTTCTACTAGCATAATAAATGACATTCAGTTTCTTATCAACACGTTGGCCCAAAACAGCCCCAACTGCATAATCACTAGCATCACACATAATTTCAAAAGGCAATTTCCAATCAGGAGGTTGAATAATAGGAGCACTTATTAAAGCATTCTTCAAAATATTAAAGGACTCAATGCAATCATCATTAAAAGAGAAAGGAACATCCTTTTGCAAAAGATTGGTTAGGGTTTTGATATTTTGGAGAAATCTTTAATAAACCTACGATAAAAACCTGCATGCCCAAGAAAACTTCTTATACCTTTGATGTCCCTTGGGTATGGCAGCTTTTCAATAGCTTCTATCTTTGCTGGGTCAACTTCTATTCCTTTCCAGAAATCTTATGCCCAAGAACAATACCTTCAGTAACCATGAAGTGACACTTCTCCCAGTTTAAAACTAAGTGTTGGTCTTCACAACGCTGCAAAACTTTGTTAAGGTTGAACAAGCAATTATCGAAGGAAGTACCATACACAGAAAAATCATCCATAAAGACTTCCATTATCTTTTCAATATAATCAGCAAATATAGCATTCATGCATCTTTGAAAAGTAGCAGGAGCATTACATAACCGAATGGCATTCTCCTATAAGCAAATGTACCATATGGGCAAGTAAAAGTGGTCTTTTCTTGATCATCCTTATGGACAGGAATTTGTGAGAAACCTGAATAACCATCTAAATAGCAAAAGTGAGAGTGTTTAGATAACCTTTCTAACATTTGATCAATAAATGGCAATGGGTAATGATCTTTACGAGTTGCTTTATTTAACTTCCTGAAATCAATACACATCCTATAACCAACAACAGTACGTTGAGCCACAAGTTCATCCTCATCATTTGGAACAACAGTCATTCCACCCTTTTTAGGAACACAATGAACTGGACTAACCCACTTACTATCAGCTATGGGATAAATGATACCAGCTTCAATAAGTCTTATTACCTCTTTCCTTACCACTTCTTCATTTTTGGATGGAGACGGCGTTGATAATCAACAACAGGTTTTGCATCCTCTTCCAAATTAATTTTATGCATACATAGAGCTGGGCTTATACCTTTAAGATCATCAAGAGAGTATCCAATGGCTGGTCGGTGAGCTTTAAGCACATCAAGTAATTTCTCTTCTTCTTCAGCTGAAAGGTTAGCACTAATAATGACAGGATATATGCTCTTCTCATCCAAATATGCATATTTCAGATTTGTAGGCAAATTTAATTCAAAGCTAGGATCCCCTTTAGGTGGTGGTAGCACTCCTAAATTATCAGGTGGGATATGCAATTGTAATTGTGGTGGTTGTTGCCATAATATTTGTTCTAAAGCATCCTTTTCCTCATCATTAAATGGTTCATCTTGATTAAGCATATAACGTTCTACAACATCTGTTGAAGCTACAGCTATATGTGCAAGAGTTTCAATTATATCTTCAGAAATTGGCTCTTTCACAACATGTTTATCAGCAAATTTGGAAAAGTTGAACTCAAGTTTTTCACCAGCACATTTAATAAACACTTTCTCTTTAGGCAAATTAATTTCAGCACCAACAGTGTTTAAGAAAGGTCTACCAAAAATGATAGGACAAAAAGAATCTTGAGGACAACCAAGCACAATAAAATCAGCAGGATATTTTATTTTGCCAACCAATACTTCAACATCTCTAACAATTCCAAATGGACTAATATAATCTTTATTAGCAAGTTGAATTGTCATACCTGTCTCTTCCATAATGATAGGATCAATATCAGGCTTGATTTCAAGATAAAGAGAATATGGAATGACACTAATACTTGCTCCAATATCACATAGACCATGATAACTTGAAGTCCCAATAGAGCATGATATAACAGGTTTACCAACTTTGGCCGAATTACCTTTGATGACCTTAGTAGCATCTTCACATAAATAAACATCAACAGGGTCTTCTTCATTTAATTGCTTGATAATAGAAATTTGACTGTTGACTTCCACCTGTTCATAAGGCTGAGAACATCTTCTGTTACTCTTGTTAGTAACAGCAATAAGTAAATTCTCCTTAACTTGGTTTGGATATGGAGGTGGTTCAACATACTCCTCAATTGTCACAGATGACACTGGTTTGCCTGTTTAATAACTTTAGGAACAACAATAGATTGTTTAACAGGTTCAACATAAACTTCAAACCACTTTGAGGAACACAGATATGCTCAGCAAAACCTTTAGCTATCTCAATTATAACATAAGGATCAAGATTAAAAGTATCACTCAGATTTTTAAACAACATAGAAGTAGAGAAGTTCTCTACACATGAATATCCATAATCAAAATAGGGCTCATTACCTTTATCAAGATCCCAATGACTAGTATTTTCAGAAATAGTCTCCAATAAATTCCATGCTTCTTCTTCAGTATTATTAGTAAAACTTCCACCAGATGAATTATCCAGAATTTCCTTGTGCTTCGACGGTAGCCTCACATAAAAGTTTATCAATATAAGTTTCCTTGTAAGATCATGACAAGGATTCTTGCGAAGGAGTTCCTTTAACCTCCCCCAAGCTTGAGTAATACTCTCTCCCAGATGTGGCCAGAAATTAAATATATAGCAGCGGTTCTCATAAGCTTCTTTAGGAGTAAAATATTTAAGAAAGAAAACCTTCCTCAAGATATTCCATTCAATAGCAACCTCTTCATCAAGAGACCTGTACCAATCACGAGCATTACCAGATAAAGACAAATATAATAACTTCCTTTTTACCTGATCTTCAGAAATACCAGGAAGTCTAAATAAACCACATATGTCTTCAATTAACTCCATGTGTTCACGTGCAGACTTAGTTCCATCACCTGTAAATGGATTTTTCATAACTCTTTTAACATGACCAATGGGAATTTTAAATCCCACTTTAGGTATCTCAGACACAGTAGTTTCAACCACTTTAGGAGTAGTGGCATAAGCACTTCATATAGAGCAAGATGCAGCGAGGAACGATTCATAAATGCCATAGTAACAATGAGATAAAACAGCTTTCAAGTTTCCTTACCAAACTTCTTACCAATAGCGCTACGCTCCCCGGCAACGGCGCCAGAAAAGTATCTTGATGACTCCCAAGTGCAGGAGATCAATTGTAGTACCTTTCAATTAGAAAAGGTTGTCGAACCCACGAGGAGCTGAAGGTATTGGTTAGTAAGATTGATAAATAAAACAATAAAAGATGCAAGTGTTTTTGGTATTTTTGGTTGTATAGTTGCAATGCAGAAAATAAACAGTAGCAAGTCAAAGCTCTCAAAGAGAGAAAGCCCAATCCTCTTATGTGCAAGAGGACAAGCTCAAGTGATGTGTAACTTATATGTGGAAAACGTTCCCGAGGGCGGCATGGATATTGCTAGGCATAGAGATTTATTAAACAACACGTTGAATATCTTGTCAAGTTTTAATCTTCTTTGGACGGAGCCATTATTAGGTATAGCTAAATAAATAAACTACAACCCCTTATGATGGATCATGTGGCCAAGTAAATGACTGCACAAGAATTATTAAGACATAAAGTCCCACCATAGCATTACACTCTAAGGTCCCCGATACTAATACCCTCATAATATAACTTCATGATTCGGTCCCAGGTTTACATGTCCTCCCAAGTCTCCCTCAATTCATTATACTACGGTGTTCTCCTATGAGCCCATATAGGTGAAGTGTTGTGCAGTCGACGTTCGCACAACACCATCATAGAATCACATAAAAGATAAACTCTTGACAAAATACCAACACATGTATATATAAATCATTGCCAATTCATCCTATGCCCTCAGGAACATATGGGAACTACTCACAACGTGCAAACATGATAATATTCAGTGGCATAAGTGGTACAACACAATCTGAAAATATAACTTCACCACCAAATAATGACAAGTACTCAATCACAAACATGAATAGTAGCACAAGACAAGTATCTAGGGTATAGCAACTCTCAAACTACGAGGGGAACGGAGTGGATCACGGAGATGATGATGGAGATGGTGCTGGTCTTGGTGATGGTGATGATGTAGAGGCCTCCTCCCACGCCAAGGAGGAGAGGTGATGACGATGACGATGATTTCCCCTTCTCCGGAGCTCCGGAGCAGCAGGATCTGATCCCCCTCGGAGGGAATCAGGAGTTTCGCCCGCCGCGGCCTCGGATGGTTTCTGGAAAATTAGGGCGTAACTTTTCGGGGAGGACGAAGGCGTCGATAAAAAGCCCCAGGCGAGGAGGTGCCCGAGGCCGTTTAGTGGGTCCCACGCGGCCAGATTCTGGCCGCGTGGGCCCACCCTTTTGGGCCTCGTGGCTCTCCTCTCTTCGGTCTTCTTCCCTCTGCCTTTCTCTCGACGAAAAACCAGCTGTGTAATTTTCCTTTTATTATTTGGGTCCCTGTAGCTCCTGAAACATTAAAAACAAGAAAAAGGAGGTTTTCTGCCTCCCAGAAATTAAATACCAAAAATAGGGACTTTGTAAGAAAGTCCCATAAATCATCTAAAACATGTAAAAATAATGATATAACAATGCAAATAACATTCTAATATGATACTAAAAGTTGTATAAATGATGATACAAAATGGACGTATCACCATTAAGCGTGGAACGGGCCCCTACACGACGCCATTAATCATGGCTGACCGGGCGCATGCTTATGACATGGGGACCCCACCTGTCGGAAACCGTGTGCAGCGTTGTCCGGTGCCTCCGAGCAGGCACCCAAGTATGGAATGTGCCTGAAGGTGTCGGACAGTTTTTGGATATGCCCGGACATATGGGGATGCCACTGGGGCGATTTTCAGACATCTGGAGATGCTATTTATTTTTTAAAGGAATGTCTCGTATCGTTTTATTCATTAGATAAAAAGGTTCCATCATTTATTACATTAGGTAAAATGAACCCCTAGGGTCACCATCCCGCACAAGAAATTCCTTTGATGTATAAGCCATCTTTGCAAGATTATGCGCCACTGTGTTTACATCCCTCGAGCAGTGTTCAAACGAAATACCCTTGATTGTGCTCGCCTTCAGAAAACCCTCTGCCAAGATAGCAGAATATAGACTCCACAGTTCAATTGCACCATTACAAACATGTACCAGTTCCAAAGAATCTGATTTAACCACCACCGAAAAACACCCAATTTGCTTGAGGAGTTCAAGACCTTTAATAAAGGAGAGCTAGGGCCTCGGTAGCGGATGCACTCAACAAAAGCTGCATAGGACATGATCTACCATCAATTGCCTCACCATGACGATCTCGTAAAGCAGCTCTAGCCGCCCCTGTACCATTACTATAAAAAGCAGCGTTCACATTCAGGTTATAAGAACTATTCAGTGGTTTCATTAATTTTCTCTTTTGAATTATGTTTTACCGAACCAAAATTTGCGGTCAAACATTAATAGCAAAGAGCTACCAGGGAAAGAAACCTGAACTCCTTGCACCATCTCCCTTCTTTTTCACCATATATACCAACAAACAACAGCAATCAGTTCTTTATACCCAAAACTGAACAAAATCGACAATATCTTCTTCGGCCTGCATAGCCATAGAATATGTTCCAAAACAACCGAGCCCGATCTGTCAATACCCAAAGCCTTATCAATTATATGCAAAACACCGAGCTCAGCCCAAACCTCACGGGCCCTTGTACATGAAAACAGGAGATGCTTCATGTCTTCAGGGCCTATTTGCAAACCGGACATCGTGGATGGATATGTCTAGCAGCGAGAATTGCCATCTCTGGGGGAAAAACCTCCTGTCAACCTTGATATTATAGGGGAGAAACAACGATGTGATGAAAAGATTGTTTGCTGGAAAAAACCAGAAGAATGCTGAATAAAAGTTAATGTAGATGGCAGCTTCCTAGATAACATGAAATCAGGGTTCTAGGGCGCTATATTGTGAGAAATCATGAAGGGAGAATCATCTCCTTAGCATGGGGCAATGTTAGGCATTGCAAAATAACCCATATCAGCGAAGCAATTGCATGTTATGAAGGCCTGAAGCAAGCCATCAGCGACCCTCCTCAAACAGGCTTTCGCTCCGCTTTATAAATAAAGCAACGACCACCATACAACCAGCATACAAAATGCAACACAACACAACACAAGCTGAGGCAACATCACACACACCCAAAGAAAAGATAAGAAAAGAAGAAGCAAAAAGGAGACAAAGGCAGATCGACTAAACTACGGTGTCCCGCAACCGCTGCGCCCTCCGAAGATGTGCCACCACGCTCATAGCATTGAAAGCGTCGAGTACCAAGTAGCAACTTGTAAGAAGGAAAGCGTCCGCTGCTGCTCGGACCAGCGTATTGGCCCTAGGGTTTCCCCCGGTACACAGAGAAGCGAACGAAGGATAGCCATGACGCCCTTCCGGAAGAAATGATGCCACCAAGAGGCGGCACCGAATCGGTGTCGGCCGAGCCAACAAGGATTTCTCCTGCAAAGTCCGCAATCCCGAACGATACATATAACAGGAGCCCGCCACCACTAGACTTACCACCCGCCAACAAGCGCCACCACAGACACGAAGCCCCAATCGTCGTCTCACTGAAGCAACCGTCACGAGGACAACAAGACGGAGGCGAAGAAAAGCTTGTACAGAAGACAGCTGAACCGCTGCCACGCGGGAGGGAACAACCTCCACCGCCAAAGACGGTAGTCGACCAGACGCGGCCACATAGCACACCAATCCCTGTTAGGTCCGGCTGGGCCCGCCTGGCCCGTAAAGCCCCCACGGGGGCACATCAATCCTAATGGGGTCCACTACAAGAAATATGCTATGTTGTGACCCTCAATATTGGTCACAGAAATGGTCACATTGTGTCTTTTGTGACCTTTTTGTGACCAAAAACAGATGGTCAGGTATGAGCGCCAGTAATGAACGGAAGTGACCTTTTTTGTGATTTGGTCATAGACGTCTATGACCAAATTAAAAGGTCATAGATTTTATGACCAATTTTTTGGTCACTGGCAATTTGGCCAGATCACGTTCAGATCCAACGTGACAAGGCTGGCGTGGCACAATTGTGACCAAATGAAATGTCAGGTAGGGTGGGTGTCAGGTCATGGCTGGGACCCACATGTTAGGGCGCGGTTGGGACCCACATGTCAGGTAGGGTGGGTACGGGTCCCACATGTCAGGTAGCATGGGTGTGGGACCCACATGGCAGGGCGGGTTGGGACCCACATTTCAGGACGGGGGCTGGGCCCACATGTCAGGTTAGTCCAAGTCAAGTCAATTCGCGTGCTTCTGCTGACAATGGGTCCTACCTATCAGAGTGAGACGTAAGCGAAAATGACACTAACACATAGGCGAGATGGCCGAGTTGGCTTTCCAATCAGAGTGACATGTAAGCGAAAATGCCACCTAATTACTGACACGTGTGTGAGACTGCTGAGTTGACCATCAAATCGTGCGAATGACCATTTAAATTGGTCGTAACCGGCTAGGAAAAAGGTCGTAGGTCTTGCTATCTGCATTATGACCAATCCGTGTAAGGAGGCTATGACCTTTCTCACAAATTTGGTCGTTATATTTTCGGGTTTGGACCCTCCAAAAGAGCGTATGCCCAAATTGTCCAAAATGGTCATAGATCCGTGACTAATATTATCAGGGTCATTATCAAAAGGTCATAGCATAGCATATTTCTTGTAGTGTCCGTCCGGGCCTAGAATTGCCCCTTGAAGCTCGCTGCCACGCTGTAACAGGTCGGCCGCGGTCGCTACTGCCCCTGCACCGGCTATCTCCCCGTCCGCTGCCGAACGCGCTATGAAACAGGCTTGCTCGTCCCGACCAGATGGGCCCGTCGGGCCCCGATCTGGGCCACAGGGCCCCGAATTGGGCCACCAGGGCCCGATCAGCGCCACTAGGGCCCCGACTTGGGAGCTCCCGAGCCAAGCCTCCCTGCAGCGCGCCGGCGCCCGCCTCGCAGCACTGCGGGCCGCCACGCCGCCCCCTGGACGAGGCCGGAACGTCGCCGCCCGAGCCGCACCGCCACCAAGAGAGGAGAGCCCCGCCTCCACCCCTACTCGACGAGGGGAAGGACACGCCACCCAGCCCTCGCCCGGCGGCCCCAGTCGGCGGCGGCGACGAGGAGGAGAGGAGGAGGGAGGTTGAGAGGCGAGGGACGCGGGGAGCACGCGCCGCCGCCGCGGGGGCATCGGTCGCGCGAGAGGAAGGAGTTTTTTTCTCCACCCTCGCCATCAGCGACCCTTGCAACAAGATCATTGTTGAATAGACTGCTTGCCTCTTTTACAAATTTTTGACCCAGGAGGTACTGATCGATCAGATACCAGAATTATTGCCTGGTTCCTGAAGGAAAGATTGTCAAGATAAGAGGAATTAACACTTTTAGTCCCACAACTTGCGCGCCGCGAACGTTTTAGTCCCACAACTTGCAAAGTGGACACTGGTGGTACCACAACTTGCTAATCCAGGATTAATTAGTCCTTTTAGTCCAAAACATGCCACGTCGGACGCCGACTGGGACGAAAACTTGCACTTAAGTCTAACAAGAAAAATCCCTAATTTTTATTAGTATTCGCAGTTAGGTCCCCAAACCCCATCATACATTTAGGATCCCCAAATCAGGCGACGGAGGGAGGGCGCCCTGTCCTCTGATCCAGAGGAGAATCCTCAATCCCGAATTCCCGATCCCACCTAGCACGTCGGTCACTGTCGATGGTGTGGCTTGGGAGGCAAGGTCGGGACAAATCCAGTCGCAGGTCAGCGCGGGGGGATGGCTCCAATCGGAGGACGGTGTGGTCGTGTTGTGGAGCTGGATGTAGTGGTGCTCGCTGCTGCAGTCGGCCTGTGCTGGCTATGGCCTCCCGCACGACAGTGCGGTGGTAGGCTGTGGCCACTGCTTACTAAGTTGCTGTCTAGGTATATGTCTACTAAATTGCTTGAGCTGCTGTGTAACTGAATTGTCCTAGTTGTAGTCCGAGCTTTGGGTGGGCACGCGCCTAACACGTTGTAGCGCCCCGACCTGACTGCTATACAGTGATACTGTGTCCCCGGTTATCCGATACCACTAGACACACTATCAGAGCATAATAGAGAGATCAAGACTTGTGGAACAACTGGCACATCACAGACTCTATGACACAAATCATTATAGTTCAACTCTTATAATAGAGAAAGATAGCAAATGACAACCAGAGGTCACAGACCCAACATTACAACAAGCGGAAGTAAATTAAGTTGTTCTAAACAACAAGATCCAAATATGGCCTAAGAGGCCTACAGATAAACATCCAGCGCCAGCTGTTCCAGGATGTCCCAAGCTGCCACCTGGGAACCCTAGACTACTCGTCGACGTCCACAAAGAACCCACCTTCGAGGTCGTGAAGTCCT
This sequence comes from Poa pratensis, assembly GCA_947311845.1. NCBI lineage: Eukaryota > Viridiplantae > Streptophyta > Magnoliopsida > Poales > Poaceae > Poa > Poa pratensis. Next base: position 2,371,396 of record CAMZMU010000059.1, on the reverse strand, counting down.
CCTCTGAAACAAAACAAACGACGTTGAGTTCGACGAACTCGCAAGATTATATAAAGAGCTTTAGCTCGATGAGGCTTTCAAGTTATATGGTTGTTTTGTATAAAGCTGATTTTATTTATGAAAACATAACTCAAAGGCATCGACTAATCAGAATATTTTAAAAGAGGGGTAAGAAGTGACTCTTTTGTTGAATCACCTTTCTCATCATCAACCATCATCAACCCTTGTACCTGTTCATCAAAGGCACCTCCCCGAATCACCCTCGAGGAAGCTCACCTTGCATTCGTGAGTGGTACCTCCAGTACCCAGTTTTTAATCATTCTGTTAATGTTATTCTATGATCTTATCGTCCTTTCCCAAGTCGTCCTTAACCGTGGACACGGCTTTTCGAAAAGATTTAACCCTGCAGGGGTGTACAATGTTTGCCACGCGTACCGTCCGGCCCATTATCTGCGCATTAGCTCTCTTCCTTGGAAAGCCGGCTGGGTGGGAGCGGTGTCGACTTCTCCCTCGTTAAGGACTTTCCAGGATCATCAGTGGCGGCAGGACTGCCAGTGCCTGCAACACCCGCCCCACGGCCACTTATTTTCCTAACGCCACAGTCCTCATCCCAGTTCATACCACCATCATCACACACGCGCAAATGGAAGCCCGAACTAGAGGACCCTGGCTAGCCCCGCCCGAGTTATTTAGTCTATGAGGGTTCCTGCACTGCGAATGCATAGGCCTCACGCATGGTTGCACGCTCAGTCTTGGTTCGGGAGGTAAAGAACTCGCACCTAGGCGGCGAGAACGAGATAAAACACCACCTCCACAGTGGCCTCTCATCCCCACCTTGTAGCATTTTATTATCCGTCACCACAATTTCCTCCACCAACAACCGTTCATCTCATCACCTGTTTCCACCACAAACCATCCATCGTATAGCTATGCAATTTACTAAGCATGGCTAAGCATCAACATAGCATAGTAAGTATCTCAGGCCACAGAACAATCCTATGGATAATAGGAGGGAAAACAGGTATTGGCATCGGAAACTTAATGCAACTATAGGGTACTCTAATCCCAGAAAATTGACATTTAGAACCGCATGCAATATTATAGTGGAGAAAATATTTGCAGAAACATAGGATAAGATATGCTCAGAGGGGATTACGCTTGCCTGGATCAACGTGCTGGTAGTACGGATCGTCGCGATACGGGGGTGGCACTTCCACTCCTTGATCTACCGATGCACAAACAATACCGGAGAGGAACAATCAAAACAACGGATAACATCGGTGCAATGCACAAACACATGATGACATGACATTTTGAAATGAACTGAACTTGCTATTAGAACAATATCTAGCAATTACATGGGTGCATGAATAATTATTTAGCAAGAGAGGAAAATAGCTACTCCTTGTTTTAATGTTTTCCTGTGCTTTGGAATGAGGTAAACATGCATGTGATGATGCCACTTGTTAAACCATACTTTTTGGAGCAATTTGGTATAATACACCAATTTTAGAATGCACCGATAAAAGTTATTACTTTTATCATTTACGAAATTAAGTATGTGATTTGAATTAGATTAAAATCCTCTTTTAATTATGCCTTGGTTAAAGTTAATTCACACAGTAACATTTAGTTAACCAAAATTTGGAAAGAAAAGAAAAGAACAGTACTCCATTTTCGGTGCTGGACAAATTCGGAAATTCCGAATTTCCTTTACTCGGAAAATCCGATCGAGAGTTATCCTCTGAAATTGGCTAAGGACTGGGGAAGAAACGGTACTGACATCAATCGGAAGATCCGATGTTCTAGAATTCGGATTATCCGATCCTCTCAGCTGGGTGAAGAAATGGCTAAGGAGCAAAAATGATTGTGTACTGAGGAAAATCGGAAAATCCGAGCGGCGGAAGAAGCACGGCGACGCACGGCAGCGTGCGTTACGCCGCGAGCCACGGCGAGAGAGGGAGGGAGAAGGGTCCAGGAGAGGTCACAAGCTCACCCTAGAGTCGTACGCGTACTCGGGGAGGCAGGGGAGGCGACGACCGCGACGAACTCGTCCGCGGCGGCTCATGAACGGTGGCGGCGAAGTATTGGACGGCCTCGTCGATTGACGGCCTCCCTCGCCGATTCCTTCGGCGGAGAAGAGGAGGGCGACACGACGGAGCGATTCCCCCAGGCGACGGTGCTCGGCGTGGACAACGGCCGCGGGGAGGGGAGGTCAACGGCGGCGGTCATGGTGGCTCGGTGGGGAGCGAAGGTGGGGAGCGAAGGTGGGGAAGAAATGGAGCAGGGCAAGTGGGGATGGGGAGCAGGTGAGGGCAGAGCATCGTGGGGTGCTCTCCTCGTCACGGAAGTCAGGGCAGAGGGGGCCCCGGCGCGGCACTGCCATGGCGACGGCATGGGAGCTCGGCGGCATGGCGCCAGTGGCGTGGAGAGAAAAGACGATTTCGCGGATAACCCCCTGGAGAAGATTTTCTCATCATGGATAGGTCCTCCGCTAATTACAAAGAAGCCCTTTTCTATCTCTTTTAGAACCAGCAGTACATCTCTGATTTAATTGAGGTACCAAAACATTTTATAAAAATATGAGCAAATTTGGGGAGGCTCCCCTTAGTCTGTAGAAGCTCCACAAATTTTGGTTTCCCAAAATAAAATGTTTTGGACCACTTTTGTTTAGAGAGGTTGGTTATGGCAATTTGCTAAAATCAATAGTGTTGCTCCTTTAATATTTTTAGCGCAAGTGCGAAGTATTGTTTTGGAGCTCTTGGAACTTCCTTGACAAATAGGAGGTGTCAAAGTAATTTTAGTTTGCAAGATTGAGTGCCTTCGTTGTTTTGAAATTTGTGGAAGCACATTTGGCAATTTGGTTTTTGAAATGTTGTCAAACCTCCACAATTCCCTAGCAACTCCCACAATTCCCTAGCCACATCAACACTTCCCTAGCACAATTCCCTAGTGACAAGTTAAAGGTTCCAATTGTTACACTTGATGCAAGGATGCCATAATGCAAGGAACACAAAATCGAAAATTTTACACGGGTTTTTAGGGTTTCCACTTTGGGCTGTTACAATTCTACCCCCTTACAGGAATCTCGTCCCGAGATTCTAAGGTTGCGGAAAGAAGTCGGGATACTCCTCACGAAGACTAGACTCTCTTTCCCAAGTTGCTTCTTCCTCGGAATGGTGCGACCATTGAACTTGAGAACTTGGTAGTCTTGTTCGGGTCTTTCTTTCGGCTTCATCCAGAACAGGATAGGATGCTCGCGATAAGTAAGGTCTTCCTGGAGATCTAGCTCCTCATGATTGACCCCATGGATAGGATCCTTGAAACACCGGCGAAGTTGGGAGACATGAAACACATCATGTACATTTGGGAATTTGACCGGTAACTCCAATTGATAAGAAAGATCTCCTCGCTTGGCCAGAACGGTGAAAGGGCCAACATAGCGAGGTGCCAATTTCCCTTTGATTCCGAAGCGGCGAACGCCACGAAGGGGAGAGACACGGAGATAAGCTTTATCACCAATTTCATAGTGAATCCTGATGGTGCTTATCATAGTAGCTCTTCTGCCTAGACTGAGCAATCTTCAGATTCTCTCTTATGATTCGAACCTTCTCCTCAGCTTCATTGATCACATCCGGACCAAAGAGTGCTCTCTCTCCGGTCTCGGACCAATTTAGAGGAGTGCGGCATTTTCTTCCATAAGAGCCTCAAATGGAGCCATGCCCAGACTAGCTTGATAGCTATTGTTGTAGGAGAACTCCGCGAAAGGGAGATACTTTTCCCAACCCTTGCCAAAAGAGATTACACATGCCCGAAGCATGTCTTCCAAACTTGGTTCACTCTTTCGGTCTGACCATCAGTTTGAGGATGGTAGGCGGTACTGAAGTTGAGACGGGACCCCATAGCAGTTTGGAAACTCTGCCAAACTTGGAGACAAAGATACTTCCACGGTCCGATATGATCCTCAGAGGGACCCCATGCAATGGAACAATACGAGCCAAATATAAGTCAGCAAGTTGACTTGCCGTATATCATCACGGACTGGTAGGAAGTGAGCAACCTTGGAAAGACGATCAATGATTACCCATATTGCATTGTTGCCCTTTTGAGATCGGGGAAACCCGGTGATGAAGTCCATACCAATTTCATCCCATTTCCACTCGGGACTGCAATAGGGCGAAGAGTGCCGGCAGGTCTTTGATGTTCAGCCTTTACCCGTCGACAGGTGTCGCATTCAGCAACATACTTGGCAATTTCTCGTTTCATACGAGTCCACCAGAATTGTGGTCGAAGGTCTTGGTACATCTTGGTACTACCGGGATGAATAGAGAGAGGAGATTCATGAGCTTCTTGGAGGATCAACTCCCTCAATTTTCGTTTCTTTGGCACTACCAAGCGGTCACCAAAATAAACAACTCCGGATTCATTGACAGAAAAACATTTGGCCTTCCCGCTAGCAATGTTCTCCTTGATTTTCAGAATACCCTTGTCACAGTTTGAGCATCCTTAATCTGGTCTACAAGAGTAGATTTGATCTCCAGATTTGCAAGGTAGCCGGAGGGAACATTTCTAGTTCAAACGAGAGAACTCTTCATGAGGGCAGGTTGGGCCTTTTCAATCATCAGATTGTTGCAATAGGACTTCCGACTTAGCGCGTCAGCCACGACGTTTGCTTTGCCGGGTTGATAGTTCAGACTCACATTGTAGTCCGTGATTAACTCCAACCAACGCCTTTGCCTGAGATTTAAATCCGGCTGGGTGAAGAGGTACTTCAGACTCTTGTGATCCGAGAAGATCTCGCAACGGTTACCAAACAGGTATGGTCTCCATTGCTTCAAAGCATAGACCACCGCGGCAAGTTCTAGATCATGAGTTGGGTAGTTGAGCTCATGCGGCTTAAGTTGGCGAGAAGCATAGCCACCACATGGCCATCTTGCATTAGCACACAGCCCAAGCCTTGTAGAGAGGCGTCACAGAAGACGACGAAATCCTTGCTGTGTCCGGCAGGACAAGCACAGGAGCGGACGTGAGCTTGGCTTTCAGTGTTTGAACTCTCTTCAGCTTCGGCCGACCATACAAACTTTTTATCCTTCTTGAGAAGGTCAGTCAGGCCTTGGCTATCTTGGAGAAACCTTCGATGAATCGGCGGTAGTAACCCGCCAATCCGAGAAAGCTACGAATGTCCTTGACTGACATTGGAGTTTTCCAATCCAAAATGGACTGAATCTTGTCAGGAATGACAGCCACACCATTGGATATACATGACCAAGGAAGACAAGTTTATCCAACCAAAACTCACACTTGGAGAACTTGGCATAAGACGGTGTTCACGAAGCCGTGTCAGAACCAACCGAAGATGTTCATCATGCTCTTCATCGGTTTTAGAATAGATAAGGATGTCATCAATGTAAATGACGACAAACTTATCAAGATAATCCATGAAGATGGAGTTCATGAGCCTCATGAAAGTAGCTGGGCATTTGTGAGACCAAAGGACATGACGGTATACTCATATGAGCCATAACGAGTAACAAATGCCGTCTTTGGAATATCCTCCTTTCTGATTTTTATCTGATGGTAGCCTGACCTCAGATCCATCTTGGAGAATACCGTTGCACCAGCTAACTGATCCAACAGATCATTGATGCGAGGAATAGGATACTTGTTCTTGATTGTCACCGCATTCAACGGTCGATAGTCAGAGACTAGACGAGGCACGGTAGAATCCTCTTCTTGACAAAGAGTACCGGACAACCCCAAGGTGAACTGCTAGGCTGGATGAACTCCTTAGCTAACAGCTGATCAATTTGCTCTTTCAACAGAGCCAACTCTTCCACCGGCATACGGTAGGGCTTCTTGGAAATTGGAGCGTACCGGGAAGTAGATCTATGACAAACTCCACACTTCGGTCAGGAGGCATGCCAGGCAATTCTTCCGGGAACACATCCGGGAAGTCACACACCACGTGTATGTCCTGGATTTCAGGAGGGGATTCGCCTTCCATAAAGCAAAGGAGAATCTCAGGTGAGTTGGGTATGATGAGGACGGAGGTCTTGACAGTGCAGACCAATACTTCACACTGTCACCGGAAGATTGGTCACGGTGACGGTCTTGGCAGCACAGTCGAGATTAGCCTGGTATTTGGCTAGCCAGTTCATGCCCAGTATGACATCAATGCCACTTGACCTCAGAGCTACCAAGCGAAAGGAAAAGAGTAGTAACCGATAGTAATCTGAACTTCAGGAGTAACCCCATCGGTTTGCCATTTGGAGCCAGGAGTGGCAATCACCAAGGGAGCTCATTTTCTCAAACGGTATTTTGTGGTCTTTTGCAAAAGCTATGGATATGAATGAATGCGATGCTCCAGAATCAAACAAAACTGTAGCACGTTGTTGTTGATTCGTAACTCACCCATGAGAACGCCGGGGTCCTCTTCAGCTTCTTCAGCAGAGATGTGGTTCAGGCGACCACGCACAATAGGTCCAGCCTTGCCAGCTGGAGTGGCAGGGGCTCGTGCAGGAGTTATCGCGAGAGGTGCCTTCTGGGGGCACTCCCTGGAGTAGTGGCCAGCCTGGCCACAGGTGTAGCAAGTGACTCCAGGTGGAGCAGGTAGCATAGGACGGTACCCACTCCGCCTACCCCAAGTGTCGAAGTAGTGGGGCGCGGAGGAGGTGGCCTATATCCTGCTGCCTCGGCATGAATGGAGCACGAGGTACGGCGCTGTAGGGACAAACACCCTGCGCTTCTTGCTCTCAGAACCCGAGGAACTCTGGTGGTCCCCGTGTGCGGGCCTCTTGGAAGCTCAAGTTCCTTTCTTCCTTGCTCAAGAGTGAAAGCCTGGTTGAACAGCTCCTGATAGGTCTGGAACCTGAAGGGCAGCAACTCATAGCGAGCTGCGGAGAAGACCCTTGCGGAACAGCTCTTGCTTGTCAGCATCATTGGTCACGTCCCTTGGGGCGTAACGAGAGAGATGGTTGAACTCACGACCATAAGTGCGGAGGTCCATCCGTCCCTGTTGCAAATCCAGGAACTCCCTCCTCTTCAAGTCCATGATGGCTGGGGAATGTACTCCGCACGGAAGGCAGTGCGAAATCAGCCCAGGTGAAGACATGGTTGGCTGGAAACAAGCCACATGGCTCTCCCACCAACAGCCAGCAGCACCAACCAAGAGGTAGGTGGCAAAGTTGACTTGCTCGCCAATGGGACATGAAGCGCGGAGAACTTGCGCTCCAAAGCACGAAGCCAATCATCAGCTTCCAGTGGCTCCTTAGCATCAGCAAAGTGGGTGGCTGCGAGCGCAGGAACTCGTGAGAGTGTTGCACTCGTTCCTCCGTGCATTCTGCTGCACCAACTGCTCAAGCAAGCGCTCATTGCGCCCACGGTTCTCCTCAATGGCCATCAAGACCTCAGCCATCGAGGGTGGTGGCGGCAGATCATCCTCATCATCATTGTGGTTACCGCGACCACCACGGCCTCCACGGCCTCCTCGAGCCATTCTGGAGATTTGACAATGACAGTTAGTATCTTTCTCCGAATGGTCGAACAATAGCATTAGCGTCTACACAAGTACACAGACTAGGGACGATAATACATTTTAAGACAAGGAATCAACAAGATAGAACTTGGGTCAAAGATCAGCATCATGTGCTACTAGTGAGAGTTAAGAAATCACAACTTAACACACTCTAGTTACAATCCGGGACCTTATGTTCAAGTCCGTGGGTTAAAACCCAAAGAAAGGATCAAATGATTAGATTCGGTAGAAACATACAGTGTTCAACATCTGAGTTGATTTGGGATTGCAACGCAGCGGGAGCAACGTGACACATAACACTAAAGGTCGAACCCACCCACGTTTCTAATCATTTTGAAGTAACAGACGAGGAGTAAAACCTTTAAACTCAAATCGAGATAAGATTGCTCCGAGATTAGAGGGTAACCAGATAAGGAGTAAAAAGAATCCTAAGATGGTTTTCACAACTCATTTTTAGGTTAAAAATATTTTCACAAACACTAGACTCAACATCGACCAGTAGAAGGGTTTCCTACAGGCAGTACTGCTCTGATACCAACTTGTAGCGCCCCGACCGACTGCTATACAGTGATACTGTGTCCCGGTTATCCGATACCACCAGACACACTATCAAAGCATAATAGAGAGATCAAGACTTGTGGAACAACTGGCACATCACAGACTCTACGACACAAATCATTATAGTTCAACTCTTATAATAGAGAAAGATAGCAAATGACAACCAGAGGTCACAGACCCAACATTACAACAAGCGGAAGCAAATTAAGTTGTTCTAAACAACAAGATCCAAATATGGCCTAAGAGGCCTACAGATAAACATCCAGCGCCAGCTGTTCCAGGATGTCCCAAGCTGCCACCTGGGAACCCCAGACTACTCGTCGACGTCCACAAAGAACCCACCTTCGAGGTCGGTGAAGTCCTCCTCTGAAACAAAACAAACGACGTTGAGTTCGACGAACTCGCAAGATTATATATAGAGCTTTAGCTCGATGAGGCTTTCAAAGTTATATGGTTGTTTTGCATAAAGCTGATTTTATTTATGAAAACATAACTCAAAGGCATCGACTAATCAGAATATTTTAAAAGAGGGGTAAGAAGTGACTCTTTTCTTGATCACCTTTCTCATCATCAACCATCATCAACCCTTGTACCTGTTCATCAAAGGCACCTCCCCGAATCACCCTCGAGGAAGCTCACCTTGCATTCGTGAGTGGTACCTCTAGTACCCAGTTTTTAATCATTCCGTTAAAGTTATTCTATGATCTTATCATCCTTTCCCAAGTCGTCCTTAACCGTGGACACGGCTTTTCGAAAAGATTTAACCCTGCAGGGGTGTACAATGTTTGCCACGCGTACCGTCCGGCCCATTACCTGCGCATTAGCTCTCTTCCTTGGAAAGCCGGCTGGGTGGGAGCGGTGTCGACTTCTCCCTCGTTAAGGACTTTCCAGGATCATCAGTGGCGGCAGGACTGCCAGTGCCTGCAACACCCGCCCCACGGCCACTTATTTTCCTAACGCCACATCCTCATCCCAGTTCATACCACCATCATCACACACGCGCAAATGGAAGCCCGAACTAGAGGACCCTGGCTAGCCCCGCCCGAGTTATTTAGTCTATGAGGGTTCCTGCACTGCGAATGCATAGGCCTCACGCATGGTTGCACGCTCAGTCTTGGTTCGGGAGGTAAAGAACTCGCACCTAGGCGGCGAGAACGAGACAAAACACCACACCACAGTGGCCTCTCATCCCCACCTTTAGCATTTTATTATCCGTCACCACAATTTCCTCCACCAACAACGTTCATCTCATCACCTGTTTCCACCACAAACCATCCATCGTATAGCTATGCAATTTACTAAGCATGGCTAAGCATCAACATAGCATAGTAAGTATCTCAGGCCACAGAACAATCCTATGGATAATAGGAGGGAAAACAGGTATTGGCATCGGAAAATTAATGCAACTATAGGATACTCTAATCCGAGAAAATTGACATTTAGAACCGCATGCAATATTATAGTGGAGAAAATATTTGCGGAAACATAGGATAAGATATGCTCAGAGGGGGATTACGCTTGCCTGGATCAACGTGCTGGTAGTACGGATCGTCGCGATACGGGGGTGGCACTTCCACTCCTTGATCTACCGATGCACAAACAATACCGGAGAGGAACAATCAAAACCACGGATAACATCGGTGCAATGCGCAAACACATGATGACATGACATTTTGAAATGCACTGAACTTGCTATTAGAACAATATCTAGCAATTACATGGGTGCTTGAATAATTATTTAGCAAGAGAGGAAAAATAGCTACTCCTTGTTTTAATGTTTTCCTGTGCTTTGGAATGAGGTAAACATGCATGTGATGATGCCACTTGTTAAACCATACTTTTCGGAGCAATTTGGTATAATACACCAATTTTAGAATGCACCGATAAAAGTTATTACTTTTATCATTTACGAAATTAAGTATGTGATTTGAATTAGATTAAAATCCTCTTTTAATTATGCCTTGGTTAAAGTTAATTCACACAGTAACATTTAGTTAACCAAAATTTGGAAAGAAAAGAAAGAACAGTACTCCATTTTCGGTGCTGGACAAATTCGGAAATTCCGAATTTCCTTTACTCGGAAAATCCGATCGAGAGTTATCCTCTGAAATTGGCTAAGGACTGGGGAAGAAACGGTACTGACATCAATCGGAAGACCCGATGTTCTAGAATTAGGATTATCCGATCCTCTCAGCTGGGTGAAGAAATGGCTAAGGAGCAAAAATGATTGTGTACTGAGGAAAATCGGAAAATCCGATTTTCTCTGAACTCGGAAAATCCGAGCGGCGGAAGAAGCACGGCGACGCACGGCAGCGTGCGGTACGCCGGCGAGCCACGGCGAGAGAGGGAGGGAGAAGGGTCCAGGAGAGGTCACAAGCTCACCCTAGAGGCGTACGCGTGCTCGGGGAGGCAGGGGAGGCGACGACCGCGACGAACTCGTCCGCGGCGGCTCGTGAACGGCGGCGGCGAAGTATTGGACGGCCTCATCGATTGACGGCCTCCCTCGCCGATTCCTTCGGCGGAGAAGAGGAGGGCGACACGACGGAGCGATTCCCCCAGGCGACGGTGCTCGGCGTGGACTACGACCGCGGGGAGGGGAGGTCAACGGCGGCGGTCATGGTGGCTCGGTGGGGAGCAAAGGTGGGGAAGAAATGGAGCAGGGCAAGTGGGGATGGGGAGCAGGTGAGGGCAGAGCATCGTGGGGTGCTCTCCTCGTCGTGGAAGTCAGGGCAGAGGGGGCCCGGCGCGGCACTGCCACGGCGACGGCATGGGAGCTCGGCGGCATGACGCCAGTGGCGTGGAGAGAGAAGACGATTTCGTGGATAACCCCCTGGAGAAGATTTGCTCATCACGGATAGGTCCTCCGCTAATTACAAAGAAGCCCTTTTCTATCTCTTTTAGAACCAGCAGTACATCTCTGATTTAATTGAGGTACCAAAACATTTTACAAAAATATGAGAAAATTTGGGGAGGCTCCCCTTCGTCTGTAGAAGCTCCACAAATTTTGGTTTCCCAAAATAAAATGTTTTGGACCACTTTTGTTTAGAGAGGTTGGTTATGGCAATTTGCTAAAATCAACAGTGTTGCTCCTTTAATATTTTTAGAGCAAGTGCGAAGTATTGTTTTGGAGCTCTTGGAACTTCCTTGACAAATAGGAGGTGTCAAAGTAATTTTAGTTTGCAAGATTGAGTGCCTTCGTTGTTTTGAAATTTGTGGAAGCACATTTGGCAATTTGGTTTTTGAAATGTTGTCAAACCTCCACAATTCCCTAGCAACTCCCACAATTCCCTTGCCACATCAACACTTCCCTAGCACAATTCCCTAGTGACAAGTTAAAGGTTCCAATTGTTACACTTGATGCAAGGATGCCATGATGCAAGGAACACAAAAGCGAAAATTTTACACGGGTTTTTAGGGTTTCCACTTCGGGCTGTTACACACGTTTGCGGCCACCGCGACGTCCACGCCGGCGAGGCCGTCGAGGAGGTGCAGAGGGCGCAAGGGGCTACGCCACGGGGCCGGCAAAGCTAGGATCGTTGCGACCACGCTCTACTTGCTTGAGCTGGAAGGAGACGTTGTAGTGGAGGAGCCTCTGCTCCTCCTTGGTCGTCGGCAGCTCGCCGAGGAGCGGAGCCTCCGGGATGGGTAGAATGCGGCTAGCAGGAATGTGACCCCTCCCTGGCACATAACACCAGAGAGGCGGTCGCCCATGCGCCAGCCCAAGATATCTGGCCGCACATCATGAAAGTGCAACATAATGGAGATCATTACACAATCAGGCACAAGGAAAGCTACAAATATTTTACAAGGCCATCAAGGCATGACAAAAATATCAAGCCAAGCATGGCTCAGGACAGAGTTTAACTGGCAGCAGAAGACGGCTAAGGCAACGGCTTGGAGCGGCTCCATTCCACAGGCATCTGGCTAGGCTACTGATCCTAGCATGCTTTTGCTCCATATCCTTGCTAAGGTAGAAGATGAATCCTCGCCAAAGTCCGGCCATTTGAATAGCCAACGTGAGTACAATGACGTACTCGCAAGAATAATAACCACTTGACACGAACAGTCCAACAATCATGCAACAAGATATACATTGGAAATAAAATCCTACAACATGGCAAGTGTCTACTCTAGGTAGACCAATATGATAACATAAAGGTAGCATGGCATCACAAGCAAAACATAGCATGGGCAAACAATAGGGTATCACCAGTGCAGAGTCCAAGCCAGGTGGGATTGGATCGTATACTGGCAATCACACAAGAAATTACCTGTGACAAGTGTAAACGAGTGTACCAGTTGGTACCAAGTAACACAACAACTCAGGTTCTCATAGCTAGGCCCACTGGCCTCTAGCCTCACAAGGCTTATCACATATGTCACCACTGCTAGGCCCACTGGCCCTATCACATTTGTCATCTCAAGTAACATTCCCTGCATCATTTTATTGTTTATTAAGTGAGGTTAGGTCGTTCATTAATTCTTTCAAACAAGTCTTAAGTTAAAATCCGGACACGACAAAGACACACAGTGTGACCGATACTGAACTGTTGTTCCATATCTTAGGAACGAGACTAGCTTGCTAGGTTGACACTCTCGAGAGCTTGCATTACCAACTATCAGAATGCACCTTACTCAACCGACACTTCAGGTTGTCACGCCAATGTCGTACTAAGCAAAATACACTCACATGGCCGTCCACTTGCTAAGACGCTCTCCTGCACCACCCTATACGCATGGTACAATGGGCAGGTGAATCCAGCACATCCCCCGACGCGACCGAGTATGCCTAGCTCCGGACTCCCTATCACAGTCGAACCCGTGCCTGTCGACCACTTCCCCCGGACAGCACAACCGAACGACTGCGCCCAATGGATGGCACAAAAGGGGCTCAACAACCTACTAGGTCACGGTCCTCCATGAGACGACGATGGTCTGATACGTCTCAAACGTATCTATAATTTTCGATGTTCCATGTTGATATTATACCAATTGTTACATGTTTTATATACACTTCATAGCATTTTTATGCATTTTCTGGGACTAACCTAATAACAAGATGCCACAGTGGTAGTTCCTGTTTTCTGCTATTTTTGTATTCCAGAAAAGCTAGTCTGGAAATATTCTCGGAATTGGACGAAACTTGGACAGAACCTCCTATTTTTTCAACACGAAGACGGAGTCCAGAGGAGACACGGAGGGGAGCCACGTAGCGCCCACACCATGGGGCCGCGCGGGCCCCCCCTGCCGCGCCGTGGGTTGGTGTGGGGCCCTCGTGGATCCGCAGCTGCCGCCCTTTCGCCTATTTATTCCGCCCGACGCAAAAACCCTAAATAACCGAGCCATTATCCACGAAAAGTTCCAGAGACGCCACCGCCGTCAACCCTGGCTCGGGGGGGGGGGGGGGTTCAGAAGCTCTTCCCGGCATCCTGCCGGAGAGGGGAATCATCACCGGAGGGCTCTATATCACCATGCCTGCCTCCGGAGTGATGCGTGAGTAGTTCATCCTTGGACTACGGGTCCATGGCAGTAGCTAGATGGTTGTCTCTCCACTTTATGCTATCATGTTTAGATCTTGGGAGCTGCCTATCATGATCAAGATCATCTTATTGTAATGCTACATGTTGTGTTTGCTGGGATCCGATGAATATTGAATACTATGTCAAGTTGATTATCAATCTATCTTATATGTTATTTATGATCTTGCATGCTTTCCGTTACTAGTAGATGCTTTGGCCAAGTAGATGCTTGTAACTCCAAGAGTAAGTATTTATGCTAGATAGTGGGTTCATGCCTCCGGTAATCTAGGAGAGTGATAATAACTTCTAAGATTGTGGATGTGCTGTTGCCACTAGGGATAAAATAACCGATGCTTAGCTTAAGGGTACGCCGTTAGGTCTAATGCATTTGTTTACTTTACGCACATTACTTAATGCAATTATCCGTTGCTTGCAACTTAATAGCAACGGGGAACTCGGTATGACAACCTGGCACTGGATTATTAGTCATAGACTTTGTTAACGGTCTATGTATTTTGTCGTAATGCCCACATGAATATCATAGTAATCATCATGTCATATATATGCATTGTTATGCGCTCAATATTTTGTCAATTGCCCAACTGTAATTTGTTCACCCAGCATGTTAGTTATCTGTTATGGAGAGACACCACTAGTGAACTGTGGACCCCGGTCCATTCTTTTACACTGATAATACAACCAACTGCAAACACTGTTCCTTTTCATTCTCTGCAATTTACTACTGTTTTCCACACCATACGTTTAATCATTTGTTTTCAGCAAGCCGGTGAGATTGCCAACCTCACTGTTTTGTTGGGGCAAAGTAGTTTGATTGTGTTGTGTGCAGATTCCATGTTGGTGCCGGATTCCCTGGTGCTGCGCCGTGCCAGGGTGTTTCAATTAGTCAAGTTTCATCATTCACAAGTCCAAACAACCGAGGATTAGTACAGCACAACAACCACAATATCATAATATTATATCATCAAACGACAAGACATTAGCAACACAATATTTCTAGAAACAGTAATTTGTATTGACCGGGTGACTAAGGCGCCATCACAGATCAATACGAAAGTTAGCACAAATGGTTAGCGTCGATCGGGTGACTGTGGCGGAGATACCTCCGACCAGCGCCATCACAGATCAACTACAAAGTTGGCACAGTTGGTTAGCGTCGATCGGGTGACTGTGGCGGAGATACCTCCGACCAGCGCCATCACAGATCAACTACAAAAGTTAGTAGGGGCATCGTTCCTCCATTCCTTCGACTGTGGCGGTTCCCCCAGTCCATCGCCTCGGGAATGGGAGTGGTACACCCAAACACACACCACAACTCTACAAAAAGTAGATGGTTCAATCCACTTGGGCAGAACCCAACGTGTATTTGGCCGACAATTAAGTCAAAGTCATGATATCTCATGACGCACAGTTCATGGATGACAATCAAATATATGCACATACATGGCGTGGTAATATGTAATCAAATAAACAAACAATGTTGCAAGACTAATCATAGCAAATGGTTAGCTTGCCTGCGAACACGGGCTCTGGATGGTTCGGGAAGTCTCGTACTTGTGGTGGATCGGAATCCGAAGAACGCCTAATCATGGGGACATACAGTACATAAATAAAGGCCACAAAATTAACTAATTCCTAAAATAGAAAAGATAGTTCCACTGGAAGGATCTCTTCAAACTAAGAATTTAGGAATTTGAATAACTCCAAACGGAGCTACGGTTCGAAAGATATTGCTGAGCGACGGATAGTTATCTGCTGCTCACCCGAGAGAGAAAAAACAGAGCGGGCTGTTTTGAACTAGGTTGGGCTGGTCGCGTATTCCGGGAATACGCCTTCCTGCAGGAGAAGCGGAACGCGCGGAAGGGCGCTTCCACTTAACCGACGTGGCGGCTGGGCCAGAGTGGGCCCGCCTGTCGGCGTCAACAGCCCGCCACGCTGGCGGCCAGCTGGCCACCTTCTTCCTCGCGTCGTTGACGCTCGGGAGGGAGCCCGACACGGCGCAGGCAGGCTCGGTCATCGGCCACCACCGTCGCTCTGGTGGGCGCCGCCGGCCCCCGAGGGCGTGGAGAGGATCTCCTCACCGCGCCGCTTTCGATGACGGAGGTCACGGACACGGGAAGGCATGGGAGCGTCGGCACGGGTGTGTGCCCTGCGAGCTCACCGCCGGCGAGTTCCTGGACGGGGACGAGGCTAGGGCCACCGTTTTACAAATGGTTTTGCTTGGGAGGGAGAGGGGATCAAGGGGAACATCCCGGGAGGTTTAATTGAAGAACGGCTCGGTTTCGAGCTCGCCACGGTCGATGAACCGATGGCGACATCTCGGCCAAATCGGAGCAGGGCTCCGCCGTTCCGCAACTAAAGGAGCAGAGGGGTTCCAGGGAGGGAGGAGAGTGTTGTGTGCGGTTAGGGCTCGAGTTTCTCTTCTTAAAAGCGGGGTTCGAGGAGACAGACAACGACCACTCGACGCCTCGATGCAACAACATAGCTCCAAAAATAAAGGGAAGGGATAAGGAGGAGGAGAGGATGGGGTTGCTGTGCTGGACGCACAGTTTTGCACGAGGTCGCACTGTGGAAGAAAGGTTAGGCAGGGTTAGGGTTAAGTAAGGTTTAGGTCACGCCAAAGCATGCGTTCGGGACGTCCAAAGCGCGACGTGTGTGGCATGTCGCGTTCCTGTTGACCCGGAGCACCAAAAGGTCGAACAGCTATGCCATCGGGTTTGTAGAGACGAGGGAAACACAACAAAGGAAGAATCACTCAAGGGTGCCAACTTTCCCTGAGCAAACTTTTCAGAAAACCGAGGGCACACCATATGCTCGACGAAATGACCAAGGTCTTGCACATCTCAGAAAAATCCCCAAAATTCACAATAGGTTAGAAGAGATGTAGATGGTATGCCTGTGGAGTTTGAGCTCATTTGGGCACCTGGAAGTTGGTCAAATAATTTGGTGTCCACAAATGCCCTAATGACATGGGTATGCCAAGTGCCCATACTCAAATGATATTGATCTTATATTTATGGATATGTAGTTGTATATGGAAGGGTGTCAATTTGGCGAAGTTTCTATGCCAAATGATTTTTGTAGCTAGGGGTTGCTTTGGAAATTGGTACTAGGCATGAAAAGGGCATTACAACGGAAGTACCTCAAATATTTCTCAAATGAGGTTGGTCCAATGGAGTGAAATGTTCAGGAGGTGGAATTATGCACCTTCCAAAAATTGCAGAATTTCTGGATGAGTGGAAGATGTCCAGATAAATTTTGGACTGGAAATGGCATAATAGAGAATATGAATAAGCTTGGAAATATTGCATGGGATAATGAAATATTTTTCCATGGGAGTGATGTATATATATATGTGGGAATCATCTGTTAGCTTGGTGGAATTTATTTCAAGCTGACATTGTGGTGGTGGCTGTAGTAGGATAGATAGAAGGGTTTTGCAAACTCCAAATGGAACCAACGTTTGACATGCACAACAATGGCATGGAAATATGGTGGAGGTCGACAAATATCGAGGATTATTGGGAAATCTCCTAAGGGAGCAAAACCAAAGTCAAATCAAAGACCAACAGGTTCGATGAAAACATTTTGAAAACAGAAAAAGTTTTGCAGGTGTTAGAAAATACCACTAAAATTAGGGACGAATATTTGGGGTGTTACAAGGAATCAGGCCCGGGTTGGTGGCCCAGTCACCAACCCTGAAGCGGGGGAGGTCCTGACCGGCGAGGGTGTCGCTGTCGAGACCAAGGACGGAGCTGTAGCTCGAACCTTGACACGCAAACAGGGCGGCACGTTGGGACGCAGGCGCGACCTGACGAGGCGAGCGCGGCGGCTCCTGCCAGTGGCAGTCTGCCATCCGCCAGACTCCACAGCAGGAGAGGGCGCGGCCGGAGCGCCGACCGCAGGCGTCCGAGGGGCGCCGGCCACCGGTGTCTGCTGGGCGTACCACGATGGAGCGCACGACGGGTCGGGGCCGGGAGGCGCTGGGATGTGGGGCTGCGTTGTCGCAGTGACGTCCGCGCGCGACCGCAGCGGGAGGTCGATGTCGGGGAGCCATGGCTGGTTGCGCACCCGCGGTGCGTGCGCTCGGAGCAAGGCGCCGCCGAGTGGCAAGAGAGGCTGCCATGGCGAGGGTGGGGGGTGGGCTTGGGAGGGCGGCGGTGGTTGCGGTAGGCGGAGTGCCTAGGCGCGGTGGAGGTAGAGGCGGTGTACGGAGCGAGAGCTCATCCTCAGGCGTAACTAAAGAGCGGAAGGACTCGGGATAGAAATTTCTTCTACTCTGCTGGACTTAAGTGTAATTTTTTTGTCCAGTCAGTGTCCGACGTGGCATGTTTCGGACTAAAAGGACTAATTAATCCTGAATTAGCAAGTTGTGGTACCACTGGTGTCCACTTTACAAGATGTGGGGCTAAAAGGTTCACAACGCGCAAGTTGTGGGACTAAAAGTGTTAATTCCTCTCAAGATAATAGTATAGAGTATAAAAGTAGGAAAGCAAATCTCCTTTCTCATGAGATTGCAAAGTTTGTTAATAGGGAGTTGTACGAATGCTTTATTCACTTAATAAATAAATAAATACTGTGCTACACAGTGCCCGGGCACTGTTTAGTCATACGGGGTGCCCCACCCGAAAATAGAAAAAAGAGCAGCTCCGCGTCTGTCTGTTCCGTAAATGGAAAGTACTGGTCCCCCCACCCATGTCACACCTGTACCCAGCACGCACTAGCTAGGATCCAGTCTTTCACGCCTTTCTTGTTTCTTCTTGCCCCAGTCTCCCGCTGCTACCCGCTCCTTCTTTCCCAAACAGGCACCATTGCTAGTTCATAGCTGGAAAATACAGTAGATCAAAGAAAAACAAGATTAGCAAAAATATATATCCTCCTTATTAATAACATTTTTTTAGGTTGCACACTGAACACAAGTACAAAGAAAATGGCATGCACTCTTTTTACATCGGCCTATGCCTTATGGTTGGAGAATCATCCTCTCCTAACATATTTGAATAATCAAATGACTTGGTGAACAAAAAATCCGCGCCTACAACTTTTAAATGTATGATGGGTGACACAGGATGTAAATTTTAGTGCGCAGTTAACACAACAGAAACATCCTAATTAAACATCGAAAAGTTCATTTCCCCCCAACTTTTAGATGTATAATGGAGCATTCTAATTTTTGTAGAGAGAGAAATGCACATGGTAATCAAGCATGAAAAAAGTACATTCCGGAACTCATAATGTATAATGATCTCAAAGAATGTAATTATCTAGTATCCACTAAACTCAAAGTTGCATTTCACATTTTCCCAATGCCCCAACTTTTGGAAGTAAAATGAAAAATCACACACAATGCAAGAAACTAATGTGCCATAAACACAAAGTTACATCCTAATTAAGCACAAGAAAACATTTTCAAAAATCATACTCACAAGAATCGAGTGCACGTATACACAAAGTTACATCCTAACAAAGCATGAGAAGTACACCCTGCACACCACCACATCCTATATGCGTAGCAAGACCATAACTAAATGTGACAGGGCTAGATACCAACTATGCATAAAATGAACTAAGCGATACAAATCCCTCCCTACATATTTAGATGTAACAAAAATTATAATGGATATAAGATTAGTGATGTAGCCAGACAAAACATTATATCCCCAAATTACAGAAACTACATGCCGGAAAAGTTTAGAAACTAATAAGTTATATAAAGTACAACGAACAATTTAAACTACATCCGAGACTTCAGAAACTAAATCCCAAAAAAATTCAGAAACTAACAACAAATTATATAGTGCATTCAAAAAGCTAAAACTACATCCCAAACTTTACAAACTATATCCCGAAAATATTTACAAAACTAACGGCAAGTTATATATAGCGCTTTCAACAAACTAAAACTACATCCTAAACTTCAGAAACTACATCCCGAGTAAGTTTATAAATTAACAAGTTATACAAAATACATGCAATTGACAAGCTGAAACTAGTAGCTACATCCCAAAAAAAAATCAGAAAAACAGTTATCTAAGTACACGCAGTTGACAAACTGAAACAACATCAGGATTTCAAAAAAATACATTCAAGTAAAATCAGAATCTACAAGCCAACTATTTAGTATTTTAGTGTACTAAAATAGAACTGCAATGCATGCACTATTCATGAGTGAATCTACAAAATACTTCAGAAGATTACTATCAGAAAGTACATCATGTGAATCTTGTAAAATTTACTTCTAAGGATAGCCTTAGTTACATCCAGCGTCGAACTCGACACCAAAAATACTTAAGTTATGTATATGAGTGCAATATTTTTGTATGGTGGAAACACGGACAATAGAGGCCGGGAATGGGTTTGATACACACATTCAAAAGGAAAAAGCGAGAGGTTCTATACTAGAATGCCTCCAGCAAAAAATGTAGGCAGAGAATAAACTTGAACACGTAAATCTGGATAGCCACCAACCTAATACTACATGTATAACACGTAAATCTGGAAGCCTTCTCCAGCACCGGTGCCTCTTAAACGATTATGTGGCTTTCCTTGCCGCATCAATGCAATACGGTGGAAATTCAGCTGGCTGCACTAGCATGTGCTGAACAGAGATAGCCTATCTAGCCCCGAAAGCACCAGATCCGGCCATGTTTGTAGTGCGTTCTCGGCAATCAACTTAGCTACAATCAAACCAAGGGTATCAAGATGGCGGTGGACTTACATAGAAAATTAAATCTCCCTCCCTCCCTTGCTGCTGGTCAGTGAGGGCGTCGTCCGACGAGATGCAGCGTCTGCCACAGCCAGCACGAATGTTCTTCTCCACGCACCACCCCAATACATTGGTATTGGCCTCCCGCCCATGGCCGACAGGGAGCCGCAGCTCCGGGTATTGCTTGTTGGCGTGAATCACACGTTCGTTGGGAGACCCCAAGAGGAAGGTATGATGCAGTTCGGCAGCAAGTTTTCCCTCAGAAAGAAACCAAGGCTATCGAACCAGTTGGAGCAGCAACTCTTCAGAAGGTTGTTGGTGGCTTGCGCAGCGCAACACGATCACCAACGTGGAATCTGCACACAACACAATCAAACTATTTTGCCCCAACGAAACAGTGAGGTTGTCAATCTCACCGGCTTGCTGAAAACAAAGGATTAAACGTATGGTGTGGAAAATGAGTATTAAATTGCAGAGAATGAAAAAGGAACAGTTTACGGTTTGTGGTGGTTTAATCAGTGTAAAAGAATGGACCGGGGTCCACAGTTCACTAGTGGTGTCTCTCCATAAAAGATAACTACCATGTTGGGTGAACAAATTACAGCTGGGCAATTGACAAATAGTGAGCGCATGACAATGCATATATATGACATGATGATTGCTATGATATTTAATTGGGCATTACGACATAATACATAGACCATCATCCAACAGCGTCTATGACTAATAATCCACCGCCGGGTTGTCATCCGAGTTCCCCGTTGGTATTAAGTTGCAAGCAACGGATAATTGCATTAAGTAAAGTGCGTAATGTAAACAAATACATATGACCGTGGACATAGCATTGTTAGGTTATCCCTAATGGCAACAACACATCCGCAACCTTAGAAGTTGTTGTCACTCTCCCGGATTACCGGAGGCATGAACCCACTATCTAGCTTAAATACTCTCTCTTGGAGTTACAAGCATCTACTTGGCCAAAGCATTTACGAGTAATGGAAAGCATGCAAGATCTTAAATAACATCGGGCATAGATTGATAATCAACTTGACATAGTATTCAATATTCATCGGATCCTAGCAAACACAACATGTAGCATTACAATAATATGATCTTGATCATGTAGGGCAGCTCACAAGATCTAAACATGATGGCACAAATTGGAGAGACAACCATCTAGCTACTGCTATGGACTCGTAGTCCAAGGATGAACTACTCACGCATCACTCCGGAGGCAGGCATTGCGATGTAGAAGCCTCCGGTGATGATTCCCCTCTCCGGCAGGGTGCCGGGAAGAGGTTCTGTACCCTCCCAAGCTAGGGTTGACGGCGACGGCGTCTCTGGAACTTTTCGTGGATATTGGCTCAGGCACTTAGGGTTTTCGCGTCGGGGAGAATCAGTAGGCGAAAGGGCGGCGGCTGACGACCCCCGAGGGGCCCACACCACCCTAGGGCGCGCCAGGGGGTGGCCCGCGCCCTAGTGGCGTGTGGGGGCCTCCTGGCTCTCCTCAGCTGATCCTTTGGTCCGTCAGGTGTGTTCTGGTAAAATAGGGATCCCCGTGAAGTTTCGTCCAATTCCGAGAATATTTCCAAACTAGCTTTTCTGGAATACAAAAACAACAGAAAACAGGAACTGGCACTTCGGCATCTTGTTAATAGGTTAGTCCCAAAAAATGTATAAAAGTGATATAAAGTAGATGCAAAACATGTAGCAATTGGTATAAAACAAGCATGGAACATCAAAAATTATAGATACGTTCGAGACGTATCAGCATCCCCAAGCTTAGTTCCAACTCGTCCTCGAGTAGGTAAACGATAAAAACAAAATAATTTTTGAGGTGACATGCTACCATCATAATCTTGATCATATAATATTGCAAGGCACATGTAAATGAATGAAGTGATCTGTCACATCCCAAATTTGGAAACTAAGAAAAACTTAGTTTTACAAGACCAAAATTCAGAACCAACAAAAACTTTTTGAAATGTTTTACTGATGATTGTGTTTTCCTTCCCATTGCTGTGTTGAACCTTGTGTGACCTGTTGTTTAAGTTGTTTGACTAGTAAATATTAAACCTAAGAACTCAACCAAGGTAAAAATATTATTAACTTTGGTGATCATGTCAGGACAAGAAAAATATTCCATGTATCTTTTCCATTCTTATTTTGGCCAACTCCATTTCAATGATACTTGGTTTAGCAACAACCAAAACTAATACCCATTATTTGAGAAAGTAAAAGTATTTCCAAAACTATGTGTTCCCAAAAATGTGGAGATCTATATGCTATCTCCTATCTATCTTTTAAACTTGATACTTTGCAACTGCCATTTTATAAGCTTTGATTATCACTTCATTTTAAAAAGAACACAAGTGGGAAATATATTACCCCACATAATTTGTCTTGCTCAAAACCCTTTTCAAAAATACAAAGGTGGAGTTGAGATAGTTTTAAACATCATCTTGTCATAATTAAATGTGATCATTTTTATAAGATAGTATTGTTAATTATGTAAATGGTGGTGTGATTAATTCTTGTGGTTTGAATTGTGTGGACTTGGTTGTGGTGTGGATCTTGTTGTGGTTGTTTGCTTATTGGACTTATGATTGTATTGATTGTTAATTCTTGTTTTATTGATTGCTTGGGTGAATAATTACACCAATATACTTGAGTGTTAAGTTGGAAACCCACTGGTCACAAATTTGGAATGTGCCTTGAATTTAAAGCAAACTCCTCAAATTATTCAACAAAGGGAAATTAAGATCATGAATCAAAGAAATGATCTTAATAAATTATTTTCCCCTACTTAACTCTCTATTTTCTTCCAACAAATATTTTCTCTATGGAAATATAAAGTATTTGAAGTTGCCATAATTGTCAAGAAAGTTCCAAAGGTTCAAAACAATATTTTATCACTTGCTTGAAAATATTAAAAGAGTATCAAATATTATTTACCAAAAACAACATATTTAAGCCATATGAACAAAAGTTGTTCAAAACATTTTATTTTCAAAAGCCAATTTTTTTGGAGCTTCTACATGTATATGGGAGGCTACATGAATTTTCTCAGATTTTTAGAAAATGTTTAACTGCCTCAATTAAATCACTGAAAACTCATTGGTTTTAAAATAAAACAGAAAAGGACTAAATCGTAAAGGGAAAAAGAAGTTCAGGGGGCTATTTGGGAAAACGTCTTCCCCTTCCTGTAGCAGCAGTGGCCGACGCCGCCGTGTCGTCTGCTCGACGCGCTCGCCGCCCGGACCCCCCTCCTCTTCGCTGCCCTGCGAGGAGAAGAAAGAGGCCCCCCCCCCCCCCCCGAAGACGCTCTGCTCTCCTCACTCACCTCCTGCTATCTCCTCTCTCTCTTTTCTTCCTCAACCCGAAACCCTAGCCACAGGTGGCCGAGCTCGCCGTCGCGCATCGCCGGCGATTGGAGCCTCCCTGAGCAAAGAGAAGACCGCCATCGACACCGCCTCGTCGTCCTCTGCATCCCCGTCCAAGGAATCGAGAAGGGGCGCCCGCGTTCGTCTTCTCCGAGTTCATCCTCTCCCGCTCCGGCCGTCTGCTTGCCGGGAAGCTCAAGAGCAGCTCTGTCCACCATTCCACGCCATTCTTGCACCCTCGTGATCCCCTTCTTCTGCTCTAGCTAATGGACATCGCCGTTTCTCTTAGGAACCCCGAAGTCGCCGTCGCCGTTCACGCTCGAAGCTCCAGCTCGCCGTCTCCTCGCTCTGCCGTGCTCGTTCGGGAAGAAGACGGCCTCGTAACGCTTCGCGTTGCACGTGGGCCGCTGGCTGGGCCGCGACCTGCACTGCACAGCCAGATCTGGGCC
The DNA here is from genome assembly GCA_947311845.1 of Poa pratensis. Classification (NCBI taxonomy): domain Eukaryota; kingdom Viridiplantae; phylum Streptophyta; class Magnoliopsida; order Poales; family Poaceae; genus Poa; species Poa pratensis. The sequence continues at coordinate 2,347,229 of CAMZMU010000059.1, read as the reverse complement.
AGATCTGGCCCGTTCATGTTTTTATTTAGTAGATGTATTATCTATTTTGTTTCCTGTTTAATTTTGCAGTGTAGATTTAAATCTGTTGTGGTAGATCTATGTGTGCAAATATTATGATGTAAATTTTGTAGTGTTCCTGTGAGTTTTCCTAAACATGCAGCACTGGCTGTTTGCAAAATAATTATTTTATGTGCCTTCTAGATTTAAACCTATAAAAAGTATGTTTTTCTTTGAAAATTAGATATCTAGAGTTTTATAACTCCAAATATTTCAAACTAAAATTCCCTGGAAAGCCTGAAGTGGTACCTTTCCAGATCTGTTGGCCTTGCTTGCAAATGAAGTCTAAAACAAAAGTTCTATTCATTCTTGAAAACACACCAGTGGCACTTTGGTGATTTTTGTAAAATTTTGTGAGATGAATTTTGGAGTAAATCCAATTGGATTGTCTTCTATATGTATAGGAGAACATATCCCTAAATTGGTTTGAATTTAGGAGTCACTGATTGACTGTGGTGCTAATTATAAGGTTTAGACCTCTTCTACCTATTTTTATTAGGCCTCTAATTAATTGTGTGTTATAACTTTATGGTTATAGATGTGTTTCCTAGCATGTGTAGGGTGGTAATCCACTGTTATGATGTGTCTCCTTAATCTTGCTAGCATGTTAGGAGAGCTATTTGTGAATCATGTGTTGTTAGGGTTTTATTCCCTATATAACTTTTCCTCTAGTAATTAAGAATTGCTATGCTTATTTATTTTAATGTGGGAATGTTGGGTGTGATTAAAAGGTATGCCTTGCTTGTTAATGATTGTTGTGGTACTGTGCTTGCATGTTATTGTTGTTTATCATGCTATAATATGTTAGTACTGTTAGTGGCATGTGTTAGGCTTAATTGAGTTAAACATGTGTTGTTTAGTGGTGATTGAAGCAACCAACAAGTAGTTAATTATGCTTGTGTTGCTTGATATTTTGAATTAGCGAGATAATCCTTTTAACTAAGTTTGGGCTACTGGTTGCTTAGATTTGCTAATAGTGCATAGCCTTGCTTGTTAGTAGAAACTATTTGGTGACTTAACTTTTGTCTGAAGTATTTCCTGATTAGGAAAAATGGTTGTTAATTACCTCTAATTGAGGATGTCTTGATGCTCGATGTTTTTAGCATGTGTTTGGTGTTATACTCCTGTGAGTATAATGCCCTTGTAAATGTAGATCTTAGTTCGTTGCTTGATTAAATTAGTGCTATGTTGTGGTTTGATTACTTGTTTGTTTACCACTTGTGGTTTGGTTTACTTATTGAGTGTTGTTTTATTTTCATGTTGCGGCGCTAGAGATAAACGCTACTAGAGTGGTATTTGGAAAGGATTTATCGGAGAAGGATGAGAGTTTATTTCTTTGATCAATGAGGAGAAGTCCAGGAACATCATGATGAAATTAGGCAAGCTATTCTCTGAGCTTGCATCTATATACATCTATTTTGGTTCACATGTTTTACTTATAAAGAGCATCAGTGATTTATGTGGTGTTTGCCACAAAAGATATGATTTTGAAAACCCTTTTCCAAAATATAAGTATGTTATTTTGGCACCCTCTATGGAGATATTAGCTGGAACTTCTTTTTCAAACTATAGGATGGGAAAAATATTGTTTACTCAAAACTCCTTTGAAAATACTCGTGAGGTTGTGGAATACCGAGATGTCGGTGTGGAAATGGAGAAGTGGTGAATGGTGATGTTTATGAAAAATGCACATTGTGTCTTTGTACTATGACGACCAGCCGATAATCTGTGCGACCACATTTACCCACATATGGGAACGGGGCTTAGTCATATAATTTGCTCTTATTAGTATGGGATACCTCATCGACGGAGATGACTCCGTTATGCGTGAGGGGATGGTTTGTCAACTCCCCTGACCTGGGTCCTCGCTCAAACTCTATGGAAAGATAAGGAGGAGGATTGAAGACTTCATAAATGTGGTCGCCGGGAAAAACATATGAGTCCTCACACTTGGGGTTGCCGACGGGGACCGGACTGAGTGTCGATGGGAATTATCATATGGGTAGGATCCTATACTAGCATGAGCAAAGGACAGGCTATGGTCGGTGACTCAACTTCGCATATACCTGGTATGGCAGGACGTGGCTGACACGATGAGTTGCCGGATGGATGTGGGGAAAGCGTGCTACCTCTGCAGAGGGTAAAACTATTCGAATAGCCGAGTCCTCGGATATGGACAGTTGGGAGGCTGTCCTCTGACCATGTGCAAGTTTTGGAAATGTTTAAGATTTAAAAAGGGAAAATGGAGATGTTGTATTTGTGCAACTATACCGACGAGTCGGTATGAGGTTGCTGGAAAAGAGGAGGACCCTGAGGGGCTATGATCGAGAAGTGTAAAGTTTTGTGTCCTGAAAGTGGAAAAATGTTTTATGCAACTATACCAAGGGGTTGGTAGAAGGTTGTTGGAAAGCTGATTTGACCAGGAATGGTTTTGGTCGGAAAAGGAGGAGTTTTGGAAAAATAAACAAATGGTGATTTTCAGGGAAAACGTTTATAAAAGAGACTTCTTACCTTTTTCAACAAAGATGTGTTTTCAGGCAAAATGTTTATAAAAGAGACTTCTTACAAAGACAGATTTATGGGAAAAGTTCTAAAAGCCTTCTTTTCTTTTTCAATAAAGATATAGAGATTTCAAAACAAAGTTTTATCAAACAAAAGTCTATCCTTCCCTTTTCAACAAGGATATAGAGTTTTCAAAGCAAACGAAGTTTTATTTAAACAATAAAAGAGTAGTGCATGCTCATTCCGGGGGTAGTTTGCGAGTACATTCAAATGTATTCATATTGGTTTCGTCCCTGTCTATTGTCTTAGCCAGATTCTGAAGAGGAGCAGTTCGATGAAGAAGTGGTTAATGACGTCAATGCGAACTAGGGCGCTTCCCAGTCAGCTGCCTGTAGGGTTGGCAAGTGACTTGGGCTCCACGTTGATTTGGTGATTTCCATTGCGAGTACCTGATGAAGTTATGGCTTCAATCAAGTAAGTAAATTTATTCGGTATTTATGGGTGTTCTGTGATACCAATTCGAGTTATGTACAACAACAGACTGATCATGGGATTGTTGCAGGAAACATAACGAGTATCTCGGATACCTAATCCGGGGTCCTCACAGACTTGGTATCAGAGCCATCCTGACTGTAACAGACCTTAGTTAGCATGGACGTTAGTTAGGAAAGAAATATTTTGTTAAAAATATATTGTTACCAAAAACATATTTTTATCTAAGGAAGTCCAAAAATAACTTCCACTCCTCTCACCTTCTAAATATTTCCGAGACTCATCCCTCTATTTTAAGATTTTCTAAGGATTTCTCTACTCCCTCTTACCTGTTCAAAATACTTGACGATGAACCCAAGTGAGACCTACTTAGCTAGCACCTACAAGAAGAAGTTTCCATCCCAAATACTCGACACTCAACATCAAGGTGATGGATCCGCAAATACCAATATTATCGATATCAACAAAGCAAGAGACCTTCAAAGACCTCAACTCAACATCAACAATTCTACTCAGTTACTACCTCGACAACCTCAAGTATTCCAGCTGAAGACTAAGGCGAAAACTATTTTTGGAAAGAAATATACTACCACCTAAATTATTTGTATCCAAGGAAGCCTAAGTATAATTTCCACTCTTTTCACCTTCTCGAATCATTCTAAACCTTGTCTCTCGTTTAGAGGTTTATCAAAAGTTTCCTTCTGTTGTCTTACCTCCATTCAAACTTACATACTTGACGATATCCCAAACCAGACCCATAGGATCGATAGGATAAGCTTGTTTACTTGAGCAAACCCCATCTTCCACGGTATTGAACGTCTGTTGGTGCTAAAAGAGCCTTGATTAATCTTTGCTTGTATGTTGCATTTATGTGTGTTGTTTCCTTGTGTGTTTCACAAAATCCGCCTTGTCGGAAACCCAAAGTAACCATATTTTTATTTGTTGCTTTATTTTTGATTGTTAGCAACAAAACTTTCTTTTGCCTTGTTGGCCATAGATGTACTTTTTGTATCCTTTCAAAAGTCCGACTTAGAAAACCCTCCAGAAAATTTTCTCCTAGTAAGAGAAGCAAGGTATGGAATACTCTCTAACCCAAGACTCTGTGATCTTCTGCAAAACGGATAGCGGCCTTCATAAGCCGTTTTGTACAACCACATCAAGCCATCGAGAAAGATGAAGATTCAAGTCCCGACGGTAGATGACACTGGTCGTATCCCATCGGACTAACAAAAGAATATGAAAACTAACATAACTAACATAGTTTATCTAACTTTAGATCTCTCATCTAACCAAACTTTGCAAGATTACTAACTGCTTTTTCTAGACAAAGGGAAGAGGTGCCATAGGACGACTCAAAACTAGTTGGTACGAAGGAGGCTTTAGGAAGATATAAGAGTGTTGGGCTATCAGTTTATTAGGCAAAAGGATCCCTTAAGAATCTAGTTGTTGAGATCAGAATTTGGTGGATGATGTTGGTAATATCAAAAATTTGGGGTTTAAAATAGAAGTGAAAACTCGAAGAGATCGATAAAATAATTGGGTTTGAACAGATGATATATTTGATTAATACACTGGGGTTAACCAGTTGTGGTCCCCAACCATTGGTGGTTATCTGGAGCTAGAAGACGTGACCCTTGATTTAAGGTTTACAAGTAAAAGTGAAAGTTATTGGATTTTTAGGAAGCACTTGCTGATAAAATGATGTTTGGATTGGTTAGAAGCAAGTAAATTAAGAAGAATACTCCGGTGTTGGAATGTTTAGGGTGATTCTTAGCGCAAGTGACATTTGTATTAAATTCTTATGGAATTATAGGAAGTGGTCAAAGATGAGTTAGTAAATTGAGTAGATCGTTGTATGCAAGAAATAATTGGTGGAGGGTGAGTGAATGTTTATCGGATTCTAGGAATCAATATGACTTGGTCTAGTAGCAAGACATTTCAGGCGACAGTAGTTTTCAGAGCTTGTCACACTCTGTTTGGATTATTCTTAGAAAGAACTTTTATCTTTGATTAATAGATCAAGGCCCAAAGGTGTTGAGATAAAATCTAAATTTGGTTAGAAAGGGATAAATTCTTGATGATATGATCACATGATTGTTGGATGCTTTATTTAGCTTTGAATGGTCGTGGGAAAACAACCACCTGAAGGAGTAAGATAAAATGAGATATGCCTATGTATGGGGAAAAATCAATCAAGAAATAATTGGTGGACCACTATGATTTTGTGATAGGATGTAATGGGAAGACTGAGCCTGAAAGGTTCGATGGGTATCCGATAGATTGAACTATAATATGATAAAGAGTTTATGCCCGAAGAAGATGATGGTGGATTAATAACTTTAGCTTGGGCAAAAGCCATGATTCAATAAACTAGTTGATAGTAGTGGCCTTACCCGAGATGTTGGAATGGTATTTTGAAGACTCGAGAATTAGAGGCCTATGTAAAGTTGGTTGTTTTGGATCTTAGGTACAATAAGTTTGATGTTCAGAGTATAGCACCCAACTCCCTTGAAAACTAACTTAAGCCCCTCAACCAGAAAGTTTTCCCGGAAACCCTAACTATTCTGGTGCACTCTAACTTACTTGTGAAGACACCTGCAAAGCTTCCTGAAGAACCCGAACCAAAGAAGTCTTTCAGGACAGCCTTTTCTCGCCAAGCCGAAGGAAGAAAAGCGTGAAGAAAATCTACCGGAAGTCACTAAGAAGAATCAAACAACGGAAGCACCTGCTGTTGGCAACATCAACCACCAAGCAAGTCAGACGCCCTTAGAAGTTTATAACATCCCTCTACTAACTAGAAACTAGAGAGAGTCGAGTGCTCAGACTTGACGCATCCTGAGAACAACGCGTCCCCACCTGTGACCCTCATAAGGAGACAATATCAGGAAGTGATATCTGCACCGACCCCAAGCACCGAGGAATGACACCCAAGATGAAGATCGTCAAGCTACCCAAGAAGGACGATGCCTTCAAGTCAACCCCAGATGCAACCTTCTGCATGACCGTTTAAAAATCCCTTTTTAAGGGGGGAAGACCTGCAATAGGTATACAAGAAAATGTTAACAATTAGCTCCTTGCGCCTCAGTCTTGTAGTATCTGGAAACAGCCAACTAGGACTCTCCCTCAGCATCAATCGTTAAGTCAACCCCATCATCGAGGATCTGAACTCAGCACAGAAGATCATCGACAAAGAAAGCCTCGCAACATCAATTTCTCAAGATCTCACATGGCGACCTTACTGAAGAAGCAACGACCTCGGAAGAGTAGTCAACCCAAAAACCCATGCCCTCGTACTCCCCTGTTACCACCGGGCAAATCTCGAGGACGAGATTTATTTTTAAGGAGGGAAGAGCTGTCACATCCCAAATTTGGAAACTAAGAAAAACTTAGTTTTACAAGACCAAAATTCAGAACCAACAAAAACTTTTTGAAATGTTTTACTGATGATTGTGTTTTCCTTCCCATTGCTGTGTTGAACCTTGTGTGACCTGTTGTTTAAGTTGTTTGACTAGTAAATATTAAACCTAAGAACTCAACCAAGGTAAAAATATTATTAACTTTGGTGATCATGTCAAGACAAGAAAAATATTCCATGTATCTTTTCCATTCTTATTTTGGCCAACTCCATTTCAATGATACTTGGTTTAGCAACAACCAAAACTAATACCCATTATTTGAGAAAGTAAAAGTATTTCCAAAACTACGTGTTCCCAAAAATGTGGAGATCTATATCCTATCTCCTATCTATCTTTTAACCTTGATATTTTGCAACTCCCATTTTATAAGCTTTGATTATCACTTCATTTTAAAAAGAACACAAGTGGGAAATATATTACCCCACATAATTTGTCTTGCTCAAAACCCTTTTCAAAAATACAAAGGTGGAGTTGAGATAGTTTTAAACATCATCTTGTCATAATTAAATATGATCATTTTTATAAGATAGTATTGTTAATTATGTAAATGGTGGTGTGATTAATTCTTGTGGTTTGAATTGTGTGGACTTGGTTGTGGTGTGGATCTTGTTGTGGTTGTTTGCTTATTGGACTTATGATTGTATTGATTGTTAATTCTTGTTTTATTGATTGCTTGGGTGAATAATTACACCAATATACTTGAGTGTTAAGTTGGAAACCCACTGGTCACAAATTTGGAATGTGACTTGAATTTAAAGCAAACTCCTCAAATTATTCAACAAAGGGAAATTAAGATCATGAATCAAAGAAATGATCTTAATAAATTATTTTCCCCTACTTAACTCTCTATTTTCTTCCAACAAATATTTTCTCTATGGAAATATAAAGTATTTGAAGTTGCCATAATTGTCAAGAAAGTTCCAAAGGTTCAAAACAATATTTTATCACTTGCTTGAAAATATTAAAAGAGTATCAAATATTATTTACCAAAAACAACATATTTAAGCCATATGAACAAAAGTTGTTCAAAACATTTTATTTTCAAAAGCCAATTTTTGTAGAGCTTCTACATGTATATGGGAGGCAACATGAATTTTCTCAGATTTTTAGAAAATGTTAAATGCCTCAATTAAATCACTGAAAACTCACTGGTTTTAAAATAAAACAGAAAAGGACTAAATCGTAAGGGAAAAAGAAGTTCAGGGGGCTATCTGGAAAAATGTCTTCCCCTTCCTGTAGTAGCAGTGGCCGATGCCGCCGTGTCGTCTGCTCGACGCGCTCGCCACCCGGACCCCCCTCCTCTTCGCTGCCCTGCGAGGAGAAGAAAGAGGCCCCCGAAGACGCTCTGCTCTCCTCACTCACCTCCTGCTCTCTCCCTCTCTCTCTTTTCTTCCTCAACCCGAAACCCTAGCCACAGGTGGCCGAGCTCGCCGTCGCGCATCGCCGGCGATTGGAGCCTCCCTGAGCAAAGAGAAGACCGCCATCGACACCGCCTCGTCGTCCTCTGCATTCCCGTCCAAGGAATCGAGAAGGGGAGCCCGCGTTCGTCTTCTCCGAGTTCATCCTCTCCCGCTCTGGCCGTCTGCTTGCCGGGAAGCTCAAGAGCAGCTCTGTCCACCATTCCACGCCATTCTTGCACCCTCGTGATCCCCTTCTTCTGCTCTAGCTAATGGACATCGCCGTTTCTCTTAGGAACCCCGGAGTCGCCGTCGCCATTCACGCCCGAAGCTCCAGCTCGCCGTCTCCTCGCTCTGCCGTGCTCGTTCGAGAGAAGACGGCCTCGTAACGCTTCGCGTTGCACGTGGGCCGCTGGCTGGGCCGCGACCTGCGCTGCACAGCCAGATCTGGGCCAGATCTGGCCCGTTCATGTTTTTATTTAGTAGATGTATTATCTATTTTGTTTCCTGTTTAATTTTGCAGTGTAGATTTAAATCTGTTGTCGTAGATCTATGTGTGCAAATATTATGATGTAAATTTTGTAGTGTTCCTGTGAGTTTTCCTAAACATGCATCACTGGCTGTTTGCAAAATAATTATTTTATGTGCCTTCTAGATTTAAACCTATAAAAAGTATGTTTTTCTTTGAAAATTAGATATCTAGAGTTTTATAACTCCAAATATTTCAAACTAAAATTCCCTGGAAAGCCTGAAGTGGTACCTTTCCAGATCTGTTGGCCTTGCTTGCAAATGAAGTGTAAACAAAAGTTCTATTCATTCTTGAAAACACACCAGTGGCACTTTGGTGATTTTTGTAAAATTTTGTGAGATGAATTTTGGAGTAAATCCAATTGGATTATCTTCTATATGTATAGGAGAACATATCCCTAAATTGGTTTGAATTTAGGAGTCACTGATTGACTGTGGTGCTAATTATAATGTTTAGACCTCTTCTACCTATTTTTATTAGGCCTTTAATTAATTGTGTGTTATAACTTTATGGTTATAGATGTGTTTCCTAGCATGTGTAGGGTGGTAATCCACTGTTATGATGTGTCTCCTTAATCTTGCTAGCATGTTAGGAGAGCTATTTGTGAATCATGTGTTGTTAGGGTTTTATTCCCTATATAACTTTCCGTCTAGTAATTAAGAATTGCTATGCTTATTTATTTTAATGTGGGAATGTTGGGTGTGATTAAAAGGTATGCCGTGCTTGTTAATGATTGTTGTGGTACTGTGCTTGCATGTTATTGTTGTTTATCATGCTATAATATGTTAGTACTGTTAGTGGCATGTGTTAGGCTTAATTGAGTTAAACATGTGTTGTTTAGTGTGATTGAAGCAACCAACAAGTAGTTAATTATGCTTGTGTTGCTTGATATTTTGAATTAGCGAGATAATCTTTTTAACTAAGTTTGGGCTACTGGTTGCTTAGGTTTGCTAATAGTGCATAGCCTTGCTTGTTAGTAGAAACTATTTGGTGACTTAACTTTTGTCTGAAGTATTTCCTGATTAGGAAAAATGGTTGTTAATTACCTCTAATTGAGGATGTGTTGATGCTCATGTTTTTAGCATGTGTTTGTGTTATACTCCTGTGAGTATAATGCCCTTGTAAATGTAGATCTTAGTTTGTTGCTTGATTAAATTAGTGCTATGTTGTGTTTTGATTACTTGTTTGTTTACCACTTGTGGTTTGGTTTACTATTGGGTGTTGTTTTATTTTCATGTTGCGGCGCTAGAGATAAACGCTACCGGAGTGGTATTTGGAAAGGATTTATCGGAGAAGGATGAGTTTATTTCTTTGATCAATGAGGAGAAGTCCAGGAACATCATGATGAAATCAGGCAAGCTATTCTCTGAGCTTGCATCTATACATCTATTTTGGTTCACATGTTTTACTTATAAAGAGCATCAGTGATTTATGTGGTGTTTGCCACAAAAGATATGATTTTGAAAACCCTTTTCCAAAATATAAGTATTTATTTTGACACCCTCTATGGAGATATTAGCTGGAACTTCTTTTTCAAACTATAGGATGGGAAAATATTGTTTACTCAAAACTCCTTTGAAAATACTCGTGAGGTTGTGGAATACCGAGATGTCGGTGTGGAAATGGAGAAGTGGTGAATGTGATGTTTATGAAAAATGCACATTGTGTCTTTGTACTATGACGAACAGCCGATAATCTGTGCGACCACATTTACCCACATATGGGAACGGGGCTTAGTCATATAATTTGCTCTTATTAGTATGGGATACCTCATCGACGGAGATGACTCCGTTATGCGTGAGGGGATGGTTTGTCAACTCCCCTGACCTGGGTCCTCGCTCAAACTCTATGGAAAGATAAGGAGGAGGATTGAAGACTTCATAAATGTGGTCGCCGGGAAAAACATATGAGTCCTCACACTTGGGTTGCCGACGGGGACCGGACTGAGTGTTGATGGGAATTATCATATGGCTAGGATCCTATACTAGCATGAGCAAAGGACAGGCTATGGTCGGTGACTCAACTTCGCATACACCTGGTATGGCGGGACGTGGCTGACACGATGAGTTGCCGGATGGATGTGGGGAAAGCGTGCTACCTCTGCAGAGGTAAAACTATTCGAATAGCCGAGTCCTCGGATATGGACAGTTGGGAGGCTGTCCTCTGACCATGTGCAAGTTTGGAAATGTTTAAGATTTAAAAAGGGAAAATGGAGATGTTGTATTTGTGCAACTATACCGACGAGTCGGTATGAGGTTGCTGGAAAAGAGGAGGACCCTGAGGGGCTGTCGGGGGGTTACCCCGGGTAGGGTAAAGATGAGGTAAAGACATGTAAGGTTAAGGCGTAAGCTGTCCGAGGTAACGATTGAGCAAGGACGCAGGAGGCGTCATCCGACGTAAGGCGTACGTCGAGGTATATTCTTCGAGGTATATCCTCCGAGGTATCAACCTCGGGGCAGTCAGCTAGCTCACAGGAATAAGGTATTCTCTACCGAGGTATAGGATCAGGAGTGTTATCCGAGGTTGGCAGCAAGGATCGAGGCATGTCAGAGAGGTCACGGGCGTCGCAGAGCTCGTAGCCCGAAGCTTCAGAGGACGGCGAGGTCCGTCCACGGGTTTCCCGGAAGCTCGGGGGCCTAGGAGCTGACTTGGCTATTTCGGGAAAGGTCTACAGGCTAGACCTCGGCAGGCTACTGAAGTATGACCGGAAGAGGAAAGCTAGGCCTGTCGGCCTGACAGTCCGGCCGTTGAGCTGGCAGGAGGCAGAGGCTTGTCTTCTACCTTTTGGCCATGCCATTGTTAGTGGAGGCAGGGGTAAAACATGTACTTCGGCCTATGTATATATGCAGCATCTCTACCTCCAGGGAGGAGACGGCAAAAACCCTAGCTCATTTCCCCCTTCATAGTTTCATCTTCTACCTAGAGCTCTCACTTGAGCAGCATCATACAGCTCGAGGAGCACCTTGTACTGAGAACGACACTGATATATTGAGAGAGGAAAGGCAGGAGTAGGGGTTTTACTTCCTCACGAAGGCCCCGAACCTGGGTACATCGTGGTGTCTTTTGTGTTCTTGGCTTTCTTGGTTTCTTGTTCATGTTCTTGTGGTTTCTTGCATGTTCTTGCTTGTGCACATCTTGAGTGCATAAACCCTCCCCGGATTCCCCCAACGACCATTCGGCCCCAACTAAGCCATACCCATGGCATCTGCCGTGATCCCACCACGACAGTTGGCGCCCACCGTGGGGCAGATTGAGGCGTTGGGTGGAGTTTCCATCCGGACGGGCTCCTCTGAGTGTGTTCTTTCTGGCCTTGTTACCAAGATCGGCGAGTTCGCCTTTGTGAGCGACAATGCGGGGTGCTTCGCCGGCAAGCCTTTCCCCACCGATGGTTTCCTCATGATGCTCGGCAGCTTCCCCACATACGTTGCTGTCGAGGTGGTTCGCGAGTACCCGGAGCAGGTGCTCGTGGACGACGAAACTCCTCTCCTGGCGGCTTTGGGCCGGCGTGTCACTCGCCCTCCGAGGTGTGTGGAGGTGATGGTGGCTGGTACCAAGCCTGCAGCTAGCAAGGCAGATGCTGGCAAGGTCGCGCTAGCCGAGGTGGAGGCGACGCCAACCGCGCTGCCTGAGAAATCAGGTCGGCGGCGAAGTTTCCGTACGAGAAACCTAGTCAGAATGAGCAGTTGGGCATGCCAAGGGAAGAAGTTCCCTTAGAAGCTATCGTTGATAGGTTAGCTCGGCCACTCGCAGTAGAGGCAAGTGTGGAGCATACGGTGGCCGGGTTAGAGGCAGAGCGCCAGAGAGTGCTGAGAGAAGCTCGGTTGCTGGCCGAGGCTAAGCAGCAGTTCGATATGGAGCAGAAGGAGTACAATGCTGCACATGGTATAGAAGATGGTTTTACTCCGGTTGTGCGGCGTAAGAAAGCTGCTCTGTTCAACCGAGGCAAGGACCTCTATGAGGAGATGGTTAGGGCTGCAGTCTCGGGCTCGAGTAAGGCAACAAGTAGCAGGTCGGCTACTGGTAGGCCGGTGTATAGTTCACCAGCCAAGAACCTTAGAGCAGCCGAAGCAGTAAGGGCCGGGCTATCGGAGTTGACCGGAGATGCATGGCGTGAGCAGCAGAAGCGGCTCAATGAGTTAGTGCATGTGGCCAGCAAGCAAAATGAAGCCCTCCGCAAGGCCGGGCTTGGCGGTTCGCAGGCGGTCCATTCGATTAGGCCAGTTAGCCAGAGGTCCAAGGGGCAAGCCTCGTCTCCACACGTCGGAGGAGCCGATCGTGCCCGGAGTGTCACTTCAGGTCGGAACAAGGAGATGCAGCTGCAAGTGTACGATCCGGTGTTAGCTGGGAAGCAAAAGGTCGACGCTAGCCGAGCCAATGGAGACCCCGGCCCAGGTGATGCAAGCCGAGCTAAAGGCCGTTCAGCTCAGGGAAATCAGAACGGTGGGCAAGCAGCGTCGGCTGGCCGAGGTAAACCACCTCAGCCCCCGAGGCATCAGCAGCAACCCCGGCCGCAGGAGCAGTATCAGCAAGAGCCGGAGTATGTTCCGCAGCCGAAGAACGTCGGTCGAGGTGGCGACCGATATGATGATGGAAATTCAGCCATGGAGCGGGCTGGATTCTATAGAGTGGATGGTGCATTGGGAGAGCGTATCGGAGCTCGGACGTTGCCTACAGGTGATGCGCGCTACAAGCTAGATCGGATTTACATGTCCGAGAAGTTGGAGGAGGAAGGCCCTCCTGGTCCGGCGTGTTTTGGACCTCGGATCATGAAGGAACCACCTCCACCAGTGTCTCAGTTTCAGTTGGGTCGGAGTACCAGGCCGTACAATGGGAGCACCAAGCCGCAAGATTGGCTAGCTGATTATGTTTCAGCAGTATACATTGCGGGGGGCAATCGCCGATGGGCGGTCCGGTATCTCCCGCACATGTTGGAAGGTCCTGCTCGGATCTGGCTGAACAATTTGCCGGAGAATAGCATCGATTGCTGGCTGGATTTAGAGGAGGCATTCAATAGCAACTTCGCCAGCACTTACAAGAGGCCAAACCGACCTCAGCTTTTGCAGGCGTGCAAGCAGGAGGACAATGAGACTGACCGAGAATTCTTGACTCGGTGGAGCAATGTTCGGAACTCCTGTGAGGGAGTTATCGAAGCACAGGCTATAGCGTGGTTTGCTGATGGATGTCGGTATGGTAGCATGTTGTGGCAGAGGCTCCAGAGAGATATGCCAAAGACTCTGGCCGAGACGATTCGGATAGCTGATTCCTATGCCCTTGGCGATCCGATGCAGCCTCTGCTGGATGGGAATGCCCGGAACAGGAGGAATCCGATGAACAATCGCAACAACGGACCGAGGTTTGATAACCGTCAAGAGTTCGGGCAGAAGAGGAGAGAACCAGATTTCCAAGTCAATGCTGTAAACCCAAGTCAGTCCGGACCTGGAGGCGCCCAGAAACCGAAGACTGAGGGTCAGGCGTGGACTCCGAACCAGAACCAGAATCAGGGAGGTGGTGCGAAGCAGTGGCAAGAGGCCGGACCACCTGTGACTTACGAGTCATTGGTGAATGGACCATGTATCTATCATGGCAGGAATGGCAGAACACCCAACCATACCACTCTGCAGTGTAGTTTTCATCACCGAACCGCTGCAGAAGGGGCGAAAGCTGGGGCAAACCGGAGTGGGCCACCGAACCAATGGCGTAGACCTCAATATCCGAACGCGCAGCAGCAGCATAAGCCGACCATAGCGGCGCAGAATCAGAGCTTAACCGGAGCAAATTCAACCCCGGTGCATGCGGCCCAAAACCAGAAGACGGTGCAGGCGAAACCGGTGAATGCAGTGAGTGCCCAGGGCAACAACAACAACGGTGGTGCCGGCCAAAGCCAAACGTGGTCCTTTGAGAATCAGAGGTATGAGAACCCCGGTAATGATTATAGGGAAGTACATCAAAGCTACGTGGTGTTTGTGACTGAGTCAACTGATAAGAAGAGTATGCTGAGGCGTGCCAAGGAGGTGAATGCAGTAACTCCGGCGGTGGTGAAATACATGAACTGGTCCGAGCAAGAGATCACTTGGAGCAGGCAAGATACACCTCGGATCATGCCGAGCCCTGGAAACTATGCACTGGTGGTGGATCCGACGTTTTGTGGGCCGACCAACAATGTGAGATTCACCCGAGTCTTGGTGGACAATGGGAGTGCCATAAATATCATGTACCGAGACACAATGGTCAAGCTGGGATACTCACCGAACCAGTTGCAGCCTAGCAGCTGTACATTTCACGGTATTGTGCCCGGGGTCTCTTGTGCACCTATGGGAAAGATTTGGGTCGACGTGGGTTTTGGTACCCGAGATAACAGCCGAGTTGAAAGTCTTGAGTTCGAGGTTGTGGACTTGCAGAGCCCTTACCATGCCTTGCTGGGAAGGCCAGCCTTGGCCAAGTTCATGATCTCCACTCATGTGGCCTACCTAAAGATGAAAATGCCGGGGCCAAGGGAATAATAACCATTTCTGGTGACTACAAGAAGGCTATGCAATGTGCCTCGGCGGGATCTAGTTTAGCCGAGTCCTTGGTGATCGCGGCGGAGAAGAAGCAACTTCAGAAGGTGGTGGCAATGGCGCAGTCTACTCAGCTCGGCATGTCCGGACTAATTACTCCGGACATGAGCGCTTCATTCGAGGTGCCCAAGGAGACCAAGAAAATCCCGCTGGACTCGGAGAACCCGGAGCGTTTCGCCATCATTGGTACTGGCATGGACGAGAAATAGGAAAGCGCGCTCTGTCACTTCCTCCGTGAGAATCGGGACATTTTTGCATGGTCGGCTAAAGACCTGCCAGGTGTTCCGAGGGAGTTGGCAGAGCACTCTTTGTTTGTTCGGCCAGAGGTGAAACCAGTGCGTCAACCGACGCGGCGGCTCTCAGATGACCGAAGAAAGGTGGTACTCGAAGAACTGGCGAAGTTACTGGCTGCAGGCTTCATCATGGAGTGCTGCATCCGGACTGGATATCTAATCCAGTCCTCGTGGAGAAAAAGAAGGACGAACCGGCGGTAGTCAAGGTGTGGCGCATGTGCATTGACTTCACCAACCTGAACAAGGCGTGCCCGAAGGATCCCTTTCCTTTACCTCGGATTGATCAAGTGATCGATTCTACGGCTGGATGTGAGCTGTTGTCTTTTATTGATGCATATTCTGGTTTTCACCAGATCCCACTGAACACTGATGATCAAATAAAGACTGCCTTTATTACCCCGTACGGGGCGTATTGCTATCGTGTCATGTGTTTCGGTTTGAGAAATGCCGGGGCAACTTATCAAAGGTGTATGCAGAAGTGCTTACATTCTCAAATGGGCAAGAATGTGCAAGTGTATGTCGATGATATTGTTATCAAAACTAAAAAGAAGCATACTCTCATCGAAGACCTCGAAGAGACATTTGCAAATTTAAGAAAGTATCGGTTGAAACTTAACCCGGACAAGTGCACCTTTGGTGTCCCGTGGAAAATTGCTCGGTTTCCTCGTATCGAGCCGAGGTATAGAAGTTAACCCGGCTAAGATCCGAGCTATCGAAAGAATGAAGTTGCCGAACTGTTTAAAAGATGTGCAGAAGTTCACGGGATGCCTTGCATCTTTAAGTCGGTTTGTAAGTCGGCTAGGAGAAAAAGCCTTACCATTGTATCAACTTATGAAGAAAAGTACCAGTTTCACTTGGACCCCGCAGGCGGACGCGGCGTTCAATGAGCTGAAGAAGATGTTATCCACTGCTCCGGTGTTGGCATCCCCTTTGCAGAATGAACCGATGTTGATATACATTGCGGCTACAAACCGGGTCGTAAGTGTTGCAGTGGTGGTGGAGCGAGACGAAGGAGGCAAATCGGTGCAGAGACCAATCTACTACCTGAGCGAGGTGATATCCACGTCGAAGCAAAACTACCCCCACTACCAGAAGATGACGTACGGAGTATACCTGGCGGTTAAGAAACTGAAGCATTACTTCCAAGAGCATCCCATGACGGTGGTATGTGATGCTCCAATCTCGGAGATCATCGGATGCAAGGACGCAACTGGGCGAGTTGCCAAATGGGCGATCGAGGTATCTCCATACACTCCGCATTATGAAAGGCGAGATGCAATCAAGTCGCAGGCGCTGCCGGACTTTTTATGCGATTGGGCCGAGATGCAATATGAGCCGCCCTTGCCGGACTATAATTATTGGAAGATGCACTTTGATGGGTCCAAGACCAAGGTCGGATTAGGTGCCGGCATAGTCCTAACCTCGCCGAAGCAAGACCAGTTGAAGTATGTGCTGCAAATCCATTTCTCGGCGTCGAACAACGTGGCGGAGTATGAGGCCCTGATCCATGGGCTCAAGGTGGCAAAGGAGATAGGCGTCGTATAGAATGCTTCGGCGATTCAGCTTTGGTGGTGCATCAATCCACCGGCACTTGGGATGCATTGGATGCGAACATGGAGTTGTATCGGTTTCATGTGCAAAAGGTGTCTGGGTTTTTCGAAGGATGTGAGTACAAGCACATACCTCGGGGGGAGAATGAAGCCGCCGACGTATTGTCCAAGCTCGGTTCATCCAAAGAACCGGTGCCACCGGGGATAGCACTGAATCATTTGAGAACTCCTTCAATCAAGCCTCTCCTGACCGAATCAATTTTTTACCACCAAATCCGGAGCCTGAGCCTATGGAGGTAGACGTCGGATGCGTTTGGCCGAAATCGGGGACTGCTTCGCAGTACCCGGGGACTGATGGAGCTTTTCCCATGGACGTGGATGGTGGGAGCTTCGGATCTGGCCCGGGGACTTCGCACCAACACTCGGGGACTGGCCGAGCAATGGTAAAGGCAATCATGGCGGAGATCATGGCGGCCGAACCAATGGAGATAGATGAGAGCCTTTTTCCTCTACATCCAGTGCCGGAATGGGCGGAGCAGATAATGAACTTCATAACTGACGGAAGTTTGCCAAGTGATACAACCGAGGCAAGGAGAATCCAGAGGAGAGCTAAGGGATACACCATCATCAACAAGGAGCTATACAAGAGAAGTGTGACCGAGGTGTTGCAGAGGTGTGTCGAACCAGCTGAAGGCAAGGAGATGCTTTTAGAAATCCACCAAGGAGAATGTGGACATCATTGCAGCACAAGAGCTCTGGTGGCCAAGGTGTTCCGGCACGGGTTCTATTGGCCCACCGCCAATGCCGATGCAGAAGATATAGTTCGGAAATGTGAAGGGTGCCAAAGGTTCGCCAAGCAGCAGCACATGCCAGCTTCGGCGCTCAAGACCATTCCTATCACGTGGCCCTTTGCAGTTTGGTGTCTGGACATGGTGGGAGAATTCAAGCCAGCCCGAGGCAATATGACTCACATACTGGTGATGGTGGACAAATTCACTAAGTGGATCGAGGTGAAGCCAATCCGAAAGTGGATGGTCATACGGCAGTGACCTTTTTGAAGGAAATAATCCTGAGATATGGATATCCTCATAGTATCATTACAGACAACGGCACGAACTTTGCTGTCGGAGAGTTTGCTCGGTTCTGCATGAGTAAGGGAATTCGACTTGATGTAGCCTCGGTGGCTCACCCACAGGCTAATGGGCAAGTAGAAAGGTCAAATGCATTGGTATTGGCCGGAATCAAAGCTCGGCTAATAGAACCACTGTTGAAAACACCGGGGTGTTGGATCGATGAGATACCAGCAGTTCTGTGGGGTTTAAGGACCACACCGAACAGATCAACAGGCTATACGCCATTCTTCATGGTCTATGGGGCCGAGGCAATGCTGCCAACCGACATTGAATATGATGCGCCCAGAGTGGCAATGTACACAGAAGCCGAGGCTAAAGAAGCTCGGGAAGATGCTGTAGATCTGCTTGAGGAAGCAAGAGAATTGGCCTTATCTCGGTCAGCAATATATCAGCAGGGTCTCCGACGCTATCAAAGCCGGCATGTAAAACCCCGAAAGTTTAATGAAGGAGACCTAGTGCTGAGGCTTGTTCAGCGCAGCAAAGGTCGGCACAAGTTGTCACCTCCATGGGAGGGACCATACATTGTGAGCCGAGCTTTGCACAATGATTCGTACTATCTTATAGATGCACAGGAGCCAAGGGGAGATGGGCTGGATAGACCCGATGCGGAGCTTCAGCGTCCATGGAATGTAGCTCTACTCCGACCCTTCTACTGTTGAAGGAAGTAATGTATGTACCTCGGCTGTCTTTAATAAAAACCTCGGCACCTTAAAAATGAGCTCGGGGACTGCCTCGCTATTATGCATGCTTGTTTTATGTTTGTACTTCTTTTTCGTTCGTATGCCGGACTATTTTGAACCTCGTCTCAAACTTCAAGTACTGTATGCTGTGTAACTAATCTTGTGACTCGACTGACGAACGCCAGCATGGCAGTCAAGAGCAAAGACGAAAGAACATGGGAAACATGAAAATGAACTCGGGGACTCGGTCCAAAAAGACAGTCCGGCATATGTCGTTTACTAACCCCTGTTTTTTACTTCTTCTTTATGTCGGATGACTTTGAACTATACCTCGGAATTTACTAAGTACTGTATGCTATGAACAACAATCTTGTGACTCGACTGTCGAACGCCAGAATGGCAGACAAGCAGAGACTGCCAACTATAGTAAACACGAAAGTGAACTCGGGCACTTGTTCAAAAGGATTCGATATAAAGCCTAGAAAAGCATGGTTCGGATGAGCATAATAGTAATAGAGGTAGCAAAGGAACTACTTAAGTTTGATTACATCTGCGTCCCGGCATACCGGGGATTTAATGAAGTTTTCTGGCCAAGCATAAGTTCAGGTCGAGGCGTCAGGAATTACGTCGGCAGCAGCCGATGCAGCAGGGATTTCGTCCGGAGCCGAGGTAGCCTGGGAAGTGCTGGCAACGTCGGCAGTAACCTCGGCATCAGGTTGGGGAGGAGCCTCGGTTTCTGCTTCGCGGGTTTCACCGTCGTCACCTTGCTCGGCCTCGACGTCGGAGTCTGTTTCGTATTCCTCGTCTTCTGGCGCGTAATCCTCGGCGTCGGAGTAGGTGTCTCCTTCGCTCAAGTTCTTCGTGTTGGCATATCCAGCGAAGAAGCAGCCATCTTTTCGCGGCGCTTGATGAGAATTGGGTCCGAGGACCAGGGCGAGCCTCGGCGAAGAGTGTCCATCTTTTCGAGGTCGATCTTCTCGCACCAAGTCATGATGAATTTGAGAGCGGCATCAGCTCCAGCGCGAGCTGAAGATGAACGCCACTCTCGGAGTCTTTGTTCGGCTTCACGAAGCTTGGAGGCAAGATCCTCGGTAGATTTCGGAGCATCAGCAAGAGGCCATAAGGCTTTGAAAGCACACAGACCTGCGTCGAGGAGTTCTGACCCAATGGTCTTCAAGGGATTGATCCTAGACTTGATGGCCACGATATGGTCCTCAACGGTCCAATCGGGGTTCTGTTCGTTCCGCCTCTCCCTGTGCCGACCAGTGATGCTGCGGGCCGCAACTTGGGTGTAGGTAAAATGCTCTATAGTAGGGTAGCCTGTTATCAGTGTGAGAAATGGTTCGGCAGAAAACCAATGGTGTGGAGGACAAAGAAAAGCTAAGGGAGGCAAGAAACTCACTGTCCATCTCGTTGTTGATAGTTTGCAGCGTCGGGAGAAACTGGTTGACCTGCGCCTGCAGAGCTTCCAAAGCTTCTGTGGCCGAGTTGGCGCGGACCTCGGCTACTTGGAGAGCTTCTTGGTGGTCCTTGGCAGAGTCCTCCCGAAGTTTCTTCTCTGCCTCGACGGCCTTATCCTTCTCATCCTTCAGCTTCTCCGTTTCTGATTTCCGGAGTCCATCAATGCGCTTCAGTTCCTTTACCAGCCGAGATACCTCGGCTTTCTCTTGCGCTAGCTGGTCATCCGACGTTTTCTTCGCTGCAAGTGCGGCCTTGTGCGCATCATGGAGGTTCTTGTGTGCGAACAAGAGAGAGTGGAAGACGTCCGTACGGACGTTCATAGTATTCTGCAAGGAAGAAACATATAGCTCGGTTAGAAAGGTTATACCTCGACAAGAGTCTCGGGGACTCGGAGTCAAATCATTGGAAAATGTTGTCGGGGTATGCCTCGACATAGTCTCGGGGACTCGTACCCGAGGTACATGCTAAAGTGAGATAAAATGGATTGGATACGTCGGATGAAAATGGAAGTTGAGATTCAAGCCAAACAATTTTAACTCCGACGGAGCGTCAATAGTTTACCTCGAATCTCGGGGACTGGGGATGGTGGATATTAGATGAGATACTGCATGAAAGTAAAGAGAATAGGACTTACGTCGATGGTTTGACCAGCACGAAGGGCAGTAGTGTATAGATCATATACGCTTCGGCCGCAGGCGCTGTTTCCCGCGGGATGCTCAGCCACCGGAGCAGCTAAGGAGGCCGAGGAGACCTCGTCTGCAGAATTCCAGTCTGCATTGTAATGTTCCAAGGAGCCGAGGCTCTGGCCACTATCAGTGCGCAGAGGAGGAAATCCCCACGGTCCGCCCTGCTCGATGCCCCTAATCGAGGCCTCCACGGCCAAAGCAGCCTCGGAACTTGAAGCAGGCCGATTATCCAATATGAGAGATGCCCTCCGAGCATATTCTTCGGCCGGAGGGACAGTCTCATCAATGGGTGCGGCGAATGGAGGAATTCGGCGTGTCACCGGGGGAGGAGACCTCGGTTGGATCCTTGAAGGAGAAGAGATAGTCAGGGTGCCAGACCCAGATGTTGGTTTGGGGGTGACCTTGGACTTCACCGCCTCTTTCTCTTTCTCCTTGCCCTTCTCCAACGGCAAGGTGGTTTGGCGGAGTGGTTTTTGGGGCTGTTGCTTCTGCTGATGCTTCTGCTGTTGGTTGCGGGCAGTCTGGCTTCGGGGGGAGAGTCGAGGCTCCGGCAAGGTGGTAGCCGAAGTCCTGGCGCGATTGGTCTCCGCATCCGTTTGAGGACGCGGAGAAGTCTGACCTCGGGTGGGGGCAGATTTCCCCAAAGCCGGGCCAGACCTCGGTGGAGGAGATCCGGGGCGAGAGTTCGTCGGGGAGGTCGTGGCTTCAGAGGCACCAACGGGTGCAGTCATGGAGGATACCTCCTGATCCACGTCTATGGGGGCACTGCAACGAAAGAAGATGGTCAAGTGTTAATACCGAGATAATATGTTTAAGCAACAAACATTGTTGGCTATAGAAGCAAAGCATTACCCATCCGAGGTAGGAAGCCTCCTGCCTCCCCGGGCATGAGGAGGATGTCCGGACTTCTTCAGCCGCGTCTCTTGACCGGAGCCTCAGTGGGTCCGGAGGCTCCAGTGGCGGATGGTTCGGCGGCCGGAGTTGCGGCACCAGCGCGTTTCCGGCTGTTGCTGGAGTAAAGTTCGGAAGGTGAGGAAGGCAGGAGAGAGGTACCGCGTTTATTGGTTCCAAGACAAGGAACCCCTCCTCGTCATCCGAAATCTCTTGAACTGAAGCTTGTGCTTGAGGCTTACCCGCGGTGGTGATGCGGGCCGAGGCAATGGGCATAAAATCCTCGTCGTCAGGATCCACGTTGGATGGTGGGTCCTCGACAGGGAGATCCTCACCGAAGTGGTCCCAGGATGGACTCCATCCTCGGCGGTCTGGCGGGCGAACAGCTGTATGGCAGATATATGAAAAGGAGTTAGGAAGAAAATTGTCAAGATGAACGTCGGTAGCAAGACCTCGGTGGTAAAGGAGTATCGAAGAAAACGTCGGAATAGCGTACCTGTTTCGCCGGGTTGGTCCTGTAATGGGGCTCCCTTCCCCATGTCCAAGCATCAGAGATCTTGGACTTGGTGATAGCTCGGACTCGCCGAGCTACCGCGGCATTGTCCAGTGCAATGTGCGTATGTCGGGTGGGTCATAAAGACCGCTCATGTGGCAGATCTTGTGAGACCTCGCCTGGAGAGGGGAGACCCTGCGCTTCACGAATGTGCAGGCCAGGTCGTCAGCCGTCAGGACTTTCCCGTCGTTGTCGGGGTCCTCCGGGTCCTGCCATTTCGCAATATACCCGTGGATGGACTTGAGTTCGCCGGTGTGAGGGGGCGTAGTCCCAGTTGAGCTGTTCTGTAGGAGGGCTGAGGTTGAACGCCGGCAGGTTGAGGAAGTCCTCTCGCCGAGTTCTTCACGTAAAACCACGTCCGGAGCCACTTGCGAACGGTGTCCGGAGTAGTGATACGTGGGAAGATGGAGTTTCGGCGAGGAGCTATGGTGGCAGCTCCGCAGGCGGTTAGAAGCTTGGGCAGATCCTTGTTTTTTGGAGCCGGGATCACTTGCCGTTTAAGTTGGAAGTAGCGAGAAAAGAGGTCTACCGTGGCTTTGAGGCCGAGGTATCCCTCAGAGAAGGAGACGATGCAGGAGAGAGTAGTGATGGCGTTGGCGGGGAGATGATGAACCTGGAGCCCGAACTTGTCGAGGAAGCTCCGGAAGAAATCACTAACGGGCAGTCCGAAGCCGCGCTGGAAGTGCGCGACGAAGACCACCCGTTCCCCTTGCCTGACTTGAGGCTCGAGTTCGCCCTCTGGCAGCACACACTACCCCGGTGGGAATCCGCCGAGTCGCCCTGAGCCACTGGATTTCGTCCGGAGTTACATCCGAACCTTCCCAGCCGGCTCGTTCTCCGACCTCCAGTTCGAGGTCTGGAACCTCGGTTTGTTCCGAAGTCTCAGGAGGAGACATCTCGGCAGAATCAATCTGCAGAGAAAGCACAGAAGTTTAGCAAAGGAAAAAAGTAAATCTGGAATCTAAGGCTATATCTGGCTAACTCAGGAGGAGTTAGGCGGCTATCTGGTGTACATAGAGTTCTATCCGAGGCATGAAACCAATTTCTACCCAAAAGAGTATGCGAGTAAGATCTACCGAGGAGGTAAATAGAGTTTTATTCAAGAACATATGAAGAACCAAAGCGCGAAAGGAAGAAACCTAGAGCAATGCCTAGGGTATCAAGAAAGGGAGTACATACCGTGAAAATGAGGTGCTGAAGGGCGGCGCCGGTGACGCGGTCGCAGCAGCGACGGAGGAGCTGCTCGTCGGCGCGGCGGGAACACGTCTCTTCCCGACTGGAAGCGGCGACGCTGGTTGCGATGGAGCAACGGCAAGTGGATGAGGAAGAAGAGGGATGCACTGCCCTGGGCCTGTATTATAACCGCGGGTAACTGCGCACTACCGCGCGGTTATCGGAGCGGCGAGTGGGATCGTTTGTGCACAATGGCACACGTGGCACGAAGATAGCGTGGGCGAGCAGGCCACAGGATCGGTTGCAGGAGCAAACCGTCGGGGGTGCGGTTACTGAGCACGAAGCGGCGCGAGTGGGAATCTCCGCTGATGTGGGCCGCGTGGTGGAAAGCACTCGAGTGCTTTGACTGTCGTAGACCAGGAAGTGACGGACGGCGTGTGAACAGTGTTCTCTGACCGAAGTCAGTAAGGATGCAGGAATCGAGGGGTTGACGACCGAAATCTCGGCGGATACTTCGAAAAAGTAGGGCTATGAGGAACGACCGATGGATTTCTCGGGGTGTTGTGTTCGGTAACCTGCAAAACATTGCAGCGCATATGGTTCGGGTTGAACCTGATGCGGCCTCATCGAGGCTGCAAGACCACATCAGCTTCGGGACTACTGTCGGGGTTACCCCCGGGTAGGGTAAAGATGAGGTAAAGACATGTAAGGTTAAGGCGGTAAGCTGTCCGAGTAACGATTGAGCAAGGACGCAGGAGGCACATCCGACGTAAGGCGTACGTCGGAGGATATTCTTCGAGGTATATCCTCCGAGGTATCAACCTCGGGCATTCAGCTAGCTAGCACAGGAATAAGGTATTCTCTACCGAGGTATAGATCAGGAGTGTTATCCGAGGTTGGCAGCAAGGATCGAGGCATGTCAAGAGGTCACGGGCTCGCAGAGCTCGTGCCCGAGCTTCAAGAGGACGACGAGGTCCGTCCACGGGTTTCCGGAAGCTCGGTGGGCCTAGGAGCTGACTTGGCTATTTCGGGAAAGGTCTACGGGCTAGACCTCGGCAGGCTACTGGAATATGACCGGAAGAGGAAAGCTAGGCCTGTCCGGCCTGACAGTCCGGCCGTTGAGCTGGCTGGAGGCAGAGGCTTGTCTTCTACCTTCTGGCCATGCCATTGTTAGCTGGAGGCAGGGGCAAAACAGTACTTCGGCCTATGTATATATGCAACATCTCTACCTCCAGGGAGGAAGACGGCAAAAACCCTAGCTCATTTCCCCCTTCATAGTTTCATCTTCTACCTAGAGCTCTCACTTGAGCAGCATCATACAGCTCGAGGAGCACCCTGTACTTGAGAACGACACTGATATATTGAGAGAGGAAAGGCAGGTAGGGGTTTTACTTCTTCACGAAGGCCCCGAACCTGGGTACATCGTGGTGCTCTTGTTTCTGGATTCCTTGGCTTCTTGTTCATGTTCTTGTGTTTCTTGCATGTTTCTTGCTTGTGCACAATCTTGAGTGCATAAACCCTCCCCGGATTCCCCCAACGACCATTCGGCCCCAACTAAGCCATACCCATGGCATCTGCCGTGAATCCCACCACGACAGGGGCTATGATCGAGAAGTGCAAATTTTTGTTCCTGAAAGTGGAAAAATGTTTTATGCAAACTATACCAAGGGTTTGGTAGAAGGTTGTTGGAAAGCTGATTTGACCAGGAATAGTTTTGGTCGGAAAAAGGAGGAGT